>JAQIYA010001661.1:0-11985 GCA_034699355.1 Microtritia minima
CTTTGCGGTTTGATTTCACCCGAAACTTTGCGGTTTGATTTCACCCGAAAATGCTGGCATTACTGATCTGAACTCAGTTATAAAACTATTGACCGCCAGCTGTAAAATCATTGACTTCAACGAAAAAATTCTCATTAATATCTTCACTATGTTTGGATTTTTAATATCGTTCATAACTTTGGCTTATAATTCGCCATTTAATTGGATTTATATTTTTATTATATTCTGGAGTATAATCTTAGGCTTGTCTGTCCATTATTTCATAACATACCTAAGCTGGCAAATTATCTACTTTTATATCATTTGCGTCTATTTTAAAATAAGATTAAATAGTTTAAAATTGAATTTCGTGAATACCATAAAACGATTCTCTAACGCGAGACTAGAGATGTTAGCAAACAATTTAAATAAGTTGTTTCGGGATATTCAAAATTATAACCGAAATTTCTGGTCAATGTTCACCTTTTGTTTGTACATATTTCTAACGTCACTGATTTGCCTAACATTATATATATCCATATTCGGTGACATGAATCTCGTGTTTCGTCTGTTTGTGTTCTGTTGGGCGGTCTGTACTTATTTATTTTATTTATGGTACTTAAGTATAGCCTCTTCATTGACGTACAAAATCAAAATTATGCCCAAATTGATGATCAAATTTTTCGTTATTAATATTAATCGAAAAGAGAGGATTTCGTTAACTAATAAATTTAAGGTATAATATTTTTTTCCTCTTTTAAAAATCGAATTTATTAAATTATAAATAGAATTAAAAAATCAAATATTAATTAAATTAATTGTTGAAACTTGTATTTTATAAATCTTTTATTTTCTATAGTTATTAACACTTATCGAACTCATTGATCGCAAACTCATTGGATTTTATTGTTGGAAACTGTTTATTATTGACTATTTTCATACTTACGAAGTGAGTTCTAATTAGCGGTTTTAGATATTTATTAATTTAAAAATAATTTTATTTTTATTAATACATGCATTTTGTTAGATAATGGCATTAATGGCGCTATTATTTATGAAAATTATTGATATCTCCACGAAAAACTAAATCGAATATAAAATATTTAATTCCATAAAATTTGATTGGTTTCGTAATAATGCAAAACCACGTAAATAATTGAACTATTTCTTGCATTTTTTAACGATTTAATAATGTATAAAATTATAAAGATATAACATTATTTATCTGGTTTGGAGTGTAATAAAAGACTGAAATAATAAATTATATTTTTGAACTTAAGAGAGTTTATTTTAATTATTAAATATAATAAAATAATAATACAATGCGTTTAATAGAAGAACTTTAATTTACAAAGAATTGCATATATTTTACAGATTTTATCTTTTTTTAAAAGAAGAGCACATGTTTTTGAATTATATAAATGAATTTATAACAGTATATCAAATGTTTAATCATCTCTTTAATCACTTTCTTCATAACTTTCATCCACTCATTCATAGATACGGATTTGTTTTTATATCAATGCTTACATTCTTCGGTAAGTCACTAGTTATGTCTTTCACATCGTTATCGCCAACAGATTCGTCGACATTCAAACCTACAATTCTAAAGCTATAATTATAACGTTTTGACCCCCGTTTGGCGTGCGATACAAACTCGTAGACCGTTAGTCGGCTTAAACTTGAAACGCAATTGAAGTCTATTTTACGTATACTTTTAGATACTTTTATGAAATTTCTTAACTGAGTGTCAGTCACGCATACCTTCTCATTGATTGCGGACACTTTGATATAATATAAATCCTTAAGAAAAGCCAAAGCTTTGAGCAATTTATTGGTAACGCCATCAAAACAATACAATTCAAAACATTGCAATTTCGGTAAATGCAAGTGAATGTCAGCGAAGTGTTTGGTATTAACTCGAAACCACTGAAATTGAATTCTTAATTGAGTTAAATTAGGACAACATCTGAGATCATTAACGATAAGGCAGACATCAGATTTGAAATGAGAAGAGCTTTTCAATGATAGACGTGTTAGAGAAGCAAATCGATGTCGAATTTGGCGAAAAATTGTTGAATCAGAGCGAAGTGAAAGTTGGCGTAATTTTTCGCAATTATTTGCAATCAAATCGAAAGCAGTGTCGATATCATTATAATCATGCAATACATCAGACATGCTGTCGAAACGTAGAACTTGTAAACATCGAAAGCGAGACAACTGTTCGAACATTACTCGCATTCGTGTGAAAGAGTCATTATTTATCCATAAAATAATAGTCTCCACTCTATCGCAATAAAGGTTAGCGAATGTCGAGAAATCGCTGTCGTCATCAACATTAGCGGTGATTTTCTTTAGATTCGGTAAAATATTTTCGATATTTAAAATGTTTAAATCAAATGTTTCGCATTCAACCAAATATGAAGTGAAAGTCAACAACGTTTTCAACGGTTCTCTAGAGTCAGAGCCATTAAACTTAATACATCTCAAACTATTACCAAATTTCTCGCCAAATAATTTCATCGCTTTTCTAGAAATAAAATGACGGATAACTAAATTTCCACGGATTGATACAGACGTGAGATGAGAGCAATTCTCGATTATTATCTCAATAATTCGGTCTGTAATGGATAAATGGCGGCTAATAATGATTTCATTTATGGATAAACATTTTTTGAGTGCACACTCGAATAACATTTGCGAATTATGACTCGAGAATAAATTCTCTTTTACTGTGACCAACACTTTCTTTGCGCCAAACGCTGATCTCTTGAACGCTTTCGATAAGCATTAAAACGCGAAGCAATCGCTTAGCGATACATATTTTAATAACTCTTTACACAAGTCGTCACCGAATCGATCGAATGAGTCGCGAATGTGTTCACGCGTTTCGCCCATTTTTTCTAATAATAAAAAGATTCTTTACTCATACTTAATAAAATCTCAAACCTTATCTAATGTATAGCTGGCGAATTTCTAGAAATTCCAAACGAGGGAGAAATTGTCGAGAAATTGAAATTGTCTGTGTTATTTTATAGTTAACTCAACTCTTGATGATTAGTAACATATTCACTCAATAATGTATCAGATTATGACAGCCATTATATTTAATATATTTAAATTATAGCTAAATTTTGTTAAGAGTTGAGAAAAGTTCACCATTAAATATAATGACATTCCTATATATTTTTTAATTTAATGACATTCCAATTGAAATTTAAGATAATGACATATATTGATATACTTTGATTCGATAAAAATAAATTCTAATAAAATAGAAATTTTATGGAATGTCATTAATAATTTTAACGAAATTTATGTTTTAAAGTTATAATGCCATTCTAAAACAATTACATTAATTTATAATTAATATATGGAATGTCAATTATGTTTAATACTCTATTTTAATGAAATATTTTACAATTCAAACACTCATACCGCTAATAGTAATAGCATTATCGCTAACAATGTTGTCGTTATCATCAAAGTTATTGTTAACCGATATTGAGTTCAGAAGTGAAGAGAGGGGACAGTCTTTCAAGTGATGGTAGAACTCAAGCAAATGCTTGTCATCCGTGATATCGCAGTCACGACCGACCGCTTCGTTCAACAAAGACAACAATTGGCGCATACGTTTCACCACTTCTTCGGTCGTAACACATGTCTGTTCGCTACGCGTCTGTTCGTCCATCAGAGTTGAGGTCATATCTTCGCCACACATCGACGGTTGAGGTGTAGTCATGCGTTTCGGCCATCGCTGTGAGCACTTCTCTGCCGACTGTTGTGCGCACTCTTTAGCGTTGATATGGTCTTCGGTTGACGTGCTTTCGGTGTGTTGTGTGGACAGTGTTGTGGACAGTGTTTCGCCGTTCGCTGTGTTAGTGTTGTCTTCGGTGTCACTCTCTCTGCCATCCATTTTCACTCAATTGTCACTCAATTAACGTTTCGTACGTTAACTCTAATACCACTTCTCGTGCACAACAATCAGCGCTCTCTAGTGTTGTGTTTGTCTTTTATGTTTCACTCCATTTCACCGCTAATTTCAAATATTACGCTCTAATTATTAACCGAATATCAGTGACCATCAAATAGTTGTTACAAATAATGCTAATAATAATAATACCTCAATAACACAGTAATACTGCAAAAGAAAATTAGAGTAAATGTTTAATTGAAATATAAATAAATTGGTAGAGAATAACAATAATATTTATTAGTCATTATTTATTCTTAAATTTTATTAAAATTAAACTTCATTGTGCTTTCATAATTAAAATTATTAATCATTAATGATATTTTTCATTTTGGTATTGAATAATACTTGTAATTTCTAAATTTATAATTATTAATTCAGAATATTTTAGCAAATAATATGAATTATTTTATTTTACAATTTAAATTTATTATAGATTATTTTATGCCTAATTTGTATAATTATAAAATTAATCACTAAACTCTTTGCGAGCGTGACTGTGAGTCACGTGACTGTCTGTCAGTCTTTTTTTAAAAAATAATATTTATCGCTATTTTTCAAACTTCACCAAAACATCATTAAACAAGTTTGAAAATCAGAATGAGCTCATTTTAACATTTTTTTATACTATTCGAGGATTAATTAAGCGCTCATAACATTCGCACTATTATATTGATAGTGAATTATCCCAACAATACTTTTAAAATAAATTTTCTAATAATTTTCAACAATACTTTTTAACTAAACTTAGCCAACACAGCATAGAATAGCATATTAATCTCAAATGTCCCGCTTATATCTCTTTGAAAAGTTAAAAGTCTATATAAATGACAATAAATTTGGCCCACTTTGGTCTACTCCTTCCCTTCATCGGGGGATAGACGGACGACCAGACATATCAAATCCAAAAGCTTGCTTTAGTTTAGTGAAAAACAGCTAAAAAGCCATCTATAATCGATAAAAACACTATAATTTAACTAAAAAAGTGATTATAATTATAATAAAATTATAATTATAATTAATTATAATAATAAGTAATTATAATAAAATTTCTTTTAAACTGATATTATAGATTCTTTTTTTACGATATTTTAAATTATTATTTAAATTTGCTTTAACTTATTCTTCGTCTTCGACTTATCCTTCTTTGAGGTATTTTTTCAAAATTTATGTCTTAAATTCTCAATTTATTCAAAAACAATTGACAGACATTATTGATCAATGATTTATTACTGTGTTTTTAGTCGGGAGGCATAAATTAAATTATATATAAATTTTTAGTTCCATTTTATGAAAGTTTTTATTCGTTATTTTACTTAAGTTTTAATTTCATCGAAATTGCGGCTCAAATGGCAAACAAAGCCAACTCCAGTCCAATCAATCCATCAAAACCATTACCACTGAAATACCGCACCAAAACAGCGGGCAATCACTTCTACACGAGTGGCCTATCATTAACCGCATTGCAATCCTGCCATCGAAGCAAACTTCAACATCCATTACTCGTGTCTGCCATCAGTATCTCAATTATCATACGTTGCTCTCTATCGCTGACCTCTCACTCCCAAAATCCGCATTTCTTCCTAATGATCGGCGACTTATCCTACTTTCTCGACCTCAGGTATCACTTCAATGTGAGCCAATCGTGGATCTGCTCTCTCGTACTGCTCGTGCAACTCATTCACTTCACTAATCATAACCGCAATTATTTACACCCGTTTGCCATACTCGGCGGACTCTGTCCACCGCTCAGTCTCGGACTCACCGATGTCTCCGACATCGTTAGGTTCGCCACAATCAGCAAACGCTTGATTCGCTTAAACGAGACACTTCTCGCCGACTTTATCACAGTTTACTCCGCTTTCCTCTCGTTTGTGCCACTCATTTACAACTGCTCTACTATTGGCGAGCTGTCGGCCACTCTGGTCTGGAGCGTCGTGTTCGCGATGGCCACCCGAAACGTGCACAACTGTATTGTCTGGTCGATCATCTACTTCTACATCACATGCTGTTACATCAAAATCAAACTAAACCGCATTAAACGCATGGTCAGCACGGCTAACATACTTAACGATAAGGGCGTTAACCGTTGGCTCGCATTGGCTGACGAGTTGTTCGCCGAAATACATGACTACGACCGTAGTCTCTGGTCAAAAGTGACGCTCGCGTACTGCGTGATTGTGGCCACGTTTATCACAATCCTGTTGTCCGGCGCTCTGTTCGGCCGAATGGGAGTGTTTCTCAAGTCGATTGTGGTCTATGTTAGCTTCACGTTCTTCTGTTGTGTGATTCTGTACCTCAATATTGGTTCGTCTGTGGAGCTCGAAGTCAGACGTTTGTATAAATTGTTTCATAAACTTGTGGCCAATAAACAGACGCGACATAATTCGTCGCTTATAAAGATTAAGGTATTTTTGTGTTCAGTATTAGTAAATAATTTAATTATTGATTGTCTTTCAGGTCTTATCGTTTATCGAGCGTATCGGACAGAAGCGCATTGGATTTCACTGCTGGCAGTTATATATAATCAGCTATTTTCGCACTTATGAGGTGAGGAAATAGAATTGCAAAATAATTATAATTAAATGAAATACTTATTTATACAGATTTTGGCATTAATGATAGCGCTGTTTATTAATATAATCTCGATTTCAATCTAGAATTGCGTATTAATTATGAAAAGACAGCATTTAATTGTGAGAAAACGCGTTGTTTTCTCCTTTTACCTCAATCGTCATCTGGAATCTTATCAAAAGCACTAAAGTTAATGTTATAAAGTTTTTCTTTTGAAGTAGACTTTACCTGTAAATTAATATCTCTTTAATTTGATTGAAATTTTAGATATACATAGTGAGATACATTTGTGAGGAATTGCTGAGATTTTTTGATGAAATAAAAAATGATTATTATTTGTTTAACTCAATTTGGCAAAGAAAAACTGCTAAATTTGCATTTAAATGTTAAATTATTAGTAATAAAAATTTATTTCAATTTCGGAAATTATAATTGCGATACAAATGTGTTGTTTTCGTTCAATCGTGATGTCATTATTTTTACGATTATTCATAATTATTTGTGGAAAGAAGTTTTGATGTTTGCTTCATAAAAATAAAACAATTAAATTATTTTGTCAAAAATAAATTTTATATACTCTAATATCTTACAGTAATATAATAATAATTTTTTATCAAAATGAATAAATAAATATTATTCTAAGATTAAAAAGAAAGCAGTATATTATTTAGATTATTGTAAAGATTAAATTAGTTTTTAAAAAATATAAGTGAAACCATGAAAAACTACTGAAAAAATTATTTTAAAAATCATATAAATGATGTTAAACTCGCAATGATTGTTATAAAATTCATAAAACAAATATATAACAATTGAAATATATATACGAACATTTATAATTTTATCATTAAATTTCCATTAACGTCAAAAGTTTGCATTTGAATTAATACTGTTGTAATTGAGATATGAGACGTCGATGTGTTATATTTTGCTAAATAAATATGCTCTACAATAGTAATTTCGACAATATCTACATTTACTTTTAATTATTAAAACTATAAAACATGCATTTCATGTAAAATAGATAAAATTTAATGCTTCCATTATAAAGCAAAAAAGCCGCTCATGTTATCAAGTTTTATGAGAGATATGATATTAACATTCGGGCAACTATTATAAAATGAAATATGAAATTGTTACTAAATTAAGGACAGGAGAATTGATGTTAGAATAAATAATCAATGTTATCAATTATTAAGCAAATTCTTTTATAATTTTTATAATTATTTTAATAATTTCTTGCCTTTGATTATTGCAAGAAAATATTTTTTACATTTTGTATGCTATTTTTAGAATAAGCTTAAAATTATTATATTTTGTTATGTGTTGTAATATTACAAGTGATATATATTTATAAAAGTTATCATTTTTAACAAAATATTAACAAAATCCGACTAAAATATTAATATCATAGAATTAAATGATAAAATAGTTTGTAACGAAATTTTCAGCAAACAATAATGGATTATATAAGTAAGTTTGCAATGTTTACAAATGTTTATCTTAATTGTAATATACACTGTCATAAGCTTTCTTGTTTTATTTATAGCTACTATTTTATATTTAACATTATATTTAATTATTAACAAAAATATTTTGTGCCAAAATTTAACCGAAAACTATTGTGCCGTGAATTGGCCGACAAGTATTAGTTGCGTGAATAGTGAATACTTCGATATAAGGCAAGTATTTCAAGGAATAAGTGAATCCTTAACATCAGAACAAAAAAATTTCACTCAACTATATGTGTATAACTCGTCAATTGAAGAGTTGCCAGAAAATGCATTCTTCGACATCACGTTCGAAGAAATTGAATTTCACGAAATGCCTAACTTATCGGTTGTTAACACCAATGCATTCAACAGTACATATTCAACAGTTAGGAAATTATCATTTAATTCAACGGCAAGCCTAACAAACTCACCGCCAAATCACGATCTGTTCGCTGCCATCAGTTCTCTCGAAGTGTTAGAGTCCGTCACTATTTGCTTGTCGTCGGGAGTTAAGCATGAAATTCCTGTAAACGCTTTTCGACGACAAACTCAATTAAAAACAATTATATTTAGTGGAGATTTTGTTATCTCAAACATTAGTGACAATGCTTTTGCTGACATTTATTTGAATTTGACTGAAATCACATTCAACAATGTTTTCATTGAATACATTTCAACGCATTCTTTTGATTTTACTTCTGGCTATTCATTTAGTATCATAATTATTAATTTTATTGGTTGTGCTATTAATGATACAAGTTTTGGTGATAACGTGTTCAGCGGTTCTGTGAGACCATTCAATGTATTTTTTGGTAAGAAAAAACTTTGTATTTAATAAATTATTAATAAATTTGTTTTGATTATTATTAATTTAATTTAAAGATAACAACGAAATACAGTTATTTCAAGAAAACACATTCAAAGCATTTTTCGACGCAAATATTTTCAATTCAATATCGATATCTAACAATCCATTGCAATGCAATTCAGAGGAAATAAATTGGTTATACAATAGTCAGCCGGTATTACAGACCAGACTGTTAAACGCGAAATGCAGTGACGATCAGCTATTGTGGAATTTAACCAAATATAGCTGTTTAGTGGACGCTATGGTTCACAATAGTGACGGAAATACCGCCACTTTTCACAACAACATTGAATGCGATTTAAACATTGATTTTGATTTAAAAAGCGAATTATACATAATTAGTTCGCTTTTACCCGACCCGCTAAAGATTATTCCTTATTTTATTTTGATGAACAACGTATACATAACCGAAATACCCGACAACGCGTTTCACGAACTGATATTTACCGGCATTTATATCTATAATACACCAAATTTACAGCGCATTCATAGCAACGCGTTTAATAACACCATTGATCGCACTAATTATGTCTACGTATACCAACCGAATCGAGTTCGCAACGAACCGCCAGACTATGATCTCTATTCGGCGATCGGTTCGATCGTCAATATCGAAACCGTTATTCTTGAGTTCGACCCGAATCTGTCGCACGAAATACCGGTGAATGCCTTCTCGAGCCCTAATTCATTGCACACCACTTTCAATAGTTTGACGTTTAATTATTTCGATATCTCCACAATCAATGACTACGCGTTTGCGAGCCTTAATTCGTTGACTGATTTAACATTTTCTGGAACACCAATTGAATATATATCCGACTTTGCGTTTGACTTTTATAATTCATCGCTACAGGCGTTAACATTAAATATGAATTACTGTTCATTACGTGAATTGTCTTTATCTGACAATGCCTTTAGTCGAATGAAAAGACCAGTTCAGTTACAATTAGGTAAGTATTCTATCGATAATCGAAATAAATCTAAACAAAGTAACAATTATATAATTATAGGTAACAATCAAATGCGATACCTCTATGAGCATCAATTTAAAGCGTTTTTTCTCGCAAATCAAAATAACAACATTGACTTAATTGGTAATCCATTAAACTGCGACGAAGATATCACTCCATTCGTATGGATTCTATCCGATCCTATATATTATAAAAGTCGAATTTTGAACGCAATTTGCAATAATGGAACTCAATTATGGGATATTGAGTTTGAATCGAATATTACGTCAACAACTGTTATCAATGCTAACGAAACGGACACTACAACACAGTCAACAGTATTAGAAGAAGAAACTACAGGTATGAATGAAATGCGCAACATTTTTGACACTTGATATAAATTTGTTTGTTTCGATTTGGAAATTTCTTAACTTTGTTTGTGTTCACAAATGTATTTCAGAAGTTAATGCAAATATTACTGAGATATACACCTCCACGTCTACCCTCACATCTATATCCACACAAACAACTATTACGACTCCAACTTCATCTCTATATTGCAATATTGATGGTCAATATAATGGCAAATATGGTATCAGTGTATGGCCTGTTGTGTCGGTCGGACAGGTTTCGCGTGCGTTGTGTCCGATAGGAAGTGGTTTTGCAAAATGGATGTGTGCTAATGAGGGTGTGTTTGATAATAGGGGACCAGATTTGGGTGAATGTGAAGAATGGATCGAAGATATATTTGACAAAATAGATAACATTACTGATGTGGAGGAAGGCTTGGAAACGATTTTGGATGTGTTGGAAGATATTGAAAGAGAGACTACACTTAATAATTCGGTTTTAACGAGTAATGGTTTGAATAGATTATTGACAATTTTAATAAAAGCGCAACAATTTATTGATGATAATAATGAAGTCATTAATTTTAATTATGCAAAAAATTACACATCACTTATGATTGACATTAACAGCAATTTAATCGATCAGTCATTCGCGTGGAGTAACGCAACCAAATATGAATCCAATTCTATCGCTTCGCAAATATTACTTAACATTCAATATTCCAGTTTCACATTTGGCTGTCTTTCGAATAAAACTGAAACTTTGATAACGAATAATATTTACTCTGAAATATTCTCCGTTAACATAACAAATGGTGTTATGTTTGATCCAAATTCTGGAAATACATATTTCTTATTGCCGTCTGGTCTTGATTTGAATGATATCAATATTGCCTGTAATGACACGGCTTTTGGTGCTCTTATAGAAAAATTAAGCGATTATTTATCGCGATATTCAGACGGAGTGAGTGGTAATATTAACACAGATATACTCGCGTTTGGCTTAACTAATGATAAACAAACTGTGAGTTTGAATAACAATATCAAAGTGAAAATAAGGTAATAATATGTGATATGATTTTAATAAAGAATATTTTTGAATATTATTTATTTTCCATTACAGTCTAACGCATAAAGAATTATTAATATTTGGGGACAAAATGTCGTGTAATTATTGGGATTTTAATGACTTTCAATGGTCTGCTAAAGGATGTGAAGTAAATAATATCGAATCGAATAGATATAAGACTGTCTGCGAATGCAATCATTTGTCAAATTTTGCCGCCATTTTGGACATAACAGGCAGACAAGAAAACACAACCACTAAATCAAAAGTGACTTACGTTTGTTCAGGTCTTTCCATAATTTGCTTAATTTCAACAATAGTTATACTATTGAGGCGAAAATACAATGTATTAGATTATAGATTACATTCTTTAAAATCTAACGAAAGATTTATAACAATAAATCTATGCGTTTGTCTACTAATTGTTCACATTTTGGTTGTGTTCGCTATGGATAAACAAATGTATGGAAATGTGTTCGAAGACAGCGCTGGCCATAAAATTAGATCTAAATATGTAAGTATTAATGTTTAATTAAATTTAATAGAATTTCTTATTTTACAGTTTGCTATTATTTACTAAAATATAATTTATAAATTATTAATTTCAAAAATTAGTGGATATGTCAGTCAACATCAATTTTACTGCTTTACGCTCTTTTGTCATCATTTTTCTGGATGTTTATGGAAGCAAATTATCTCAATTACGCCACGGCTTCGATTCATATTAAAAGT
>JAQIYA010001662.1:0-11976 GCA_034699355.1 Microtritia minima
TTATTGTTTATTGTTTATTGTTTATTGTTTATTGTTTATTGTTTATTGTTTATTGTTTATTGTTTGTTTTGTTTGTTTATTTATTTTATTGTCAACAAAAAGAATGAATTAAAAGAATCCCATAAGTTTTAAACTAAATACAGTTAATTATATAAACTCTAGCCTTTCGCTCGTTTGTGCGGTTTGCGTAACAAAGATGTTGGAAAATATTCGGAGAAGGCGTGGAAGTGTGCGATCTATTCGATCACATTTGGGCTTACAGTCTATATTGTGTTCTTTAAAAGTTGCTGTCAGTATTTCAATCACCCGAGTCTGATGTGGAACAGTACGTAACGCTTTATAACAGTTATATATCATTTCATTAATTATGTATTCTTTCACAAAAAAGACTATTCCATGAGTGATACCATTCCTGCGGACATCCGTTATCTCTATTTGATTGAAATCAGTTTTTACATTCACTCATTATATGCGGTGTTCATTCTGGACGAATGGCTCAAAGACTCACCCGTTATGGTCGTCCATCATGTTATCACTATTATTGCGCTTTGCTTATCATTCCTAACTAAGTATGAAATTTTCAAATTAAGTATATTTATTAATTTTATAAATGCAGAGCCCATAGAGTCGGAACGCTTACTCTACTCTTACACGACGGCTGCGATATTCTGTTTGAAACACTCAAAATTATGTTGATTTTCAAATCGTTGCGTGGATTCGTCGGTAAAATCATGGCTGTCTTAAGCGTGTTCACACTTTTGGCATTCTTAACGTCATGGTTGGTGACTATTTATTGCAATTGATTAGTAAAAGGCATGAATTTGTTATATATTCATATAGAATTTGCTTTATTTTTCTCCTAAGGTTTGTCTGTCGGTTATATTGGTATCCATTGCTAGCAATTTATTCGTGCATTGAATTCAATTTTCGCACTTCAATTCAGTTTCCATTTATGTTTGACTTGTATTTGATTCTCTGGATTATACTCGCTATGGATTTATATTGGTTTACAGTATGTGCACAAAAAATGCGTTGATTTTAATTTATTTTACGGTTTCATTTATATCTATAGTTCATTTTAAAATCGCTGTTCAATATGGTTGCGGGAAAGTCTAAACATATTGAAGATTTGCGCGAATACTCGGAGAATAATCGGAAAAATAAAATATCATAATATATTTAAGTGAAACACAGATAAACCTATTATTATAAAACCTTTTTTCCCATACTTTATAGATTGTAATTAAATACTTATTTTATTATTGTTTTAATAATGTATTGAAATTTTTTTTCTCGTTTTATTGATTTGGGTATGAATTAAAGTCGATTTTTTAAAATTAAAAAATTACTTTTTAAAAGGAATTTGTAATAACTGAATAGAGAATGACATTAACCTTAAAGTTTAATAACACTCGCTTATCAAAAGATTTTGATGTAAACTGTAGAGTTGTTTAATATTAATTTAAAATTTATAAATAAATTTTTTATTGTGTAATAATATGGCCTAATTTTCTGAATTTTCGAGGGTGTAATGATTTACGGCACTGATTCGGACAAAGACGGTGTGTTTGTTGATCGAGACATTGTCGAGCACTTCAATGACCGCAATTGTCCGGCTTTGAGGGGAAAACCGAAAATGTTTTTCTTCAACACTTGTCGCGGAAGTGAGTGATAATGCTTTTCAATTTTTTTATAAAAAATCTTTAATAATTTTTTATAAAATAGAATTAATAGATCGAGGCGTAAAGATAGCCACTGATGGCTCGTTAGATGTCGCGACAGTAGCGGAAACTATTGCCTTCGATGGTAACGATAGTATAAAAACTAATAACGACTCGATCGCCGCCTCGTGGCAGGACATGTTTATCGCGTCGTCGAGTGTGGACCGACACGCGGCGGCTCGCGATCCGGTGAACGGCACGTGGTTTGCGAACGCTCTCATCTCACAGCTCGAACAGTCGGCGCGTACTCTAGACTTGCAAAGCATTTTGAATAACGTCTCGAAAGACGTGATGAGTCGCGTGGGAAACGATGCGAGCGGTAAACCATTTAAACAGACGCCGTCTATAGAGTATCGCGGATGGACTAAACAATTGTATTTTAATTATTAACATTTATTTTTGTAGTAAATGAATTTCATTGATTACAGGTTTTCATTCATGTTTAAGTGATTAATGATTGTCACACTATTATTAAACGAGAAAATAAAGTAATTGATTGTTATTACAACTGCTTTAAAACATATAAATACTTTTTCGTCATTTTAGACTAAAATTCTAACACACAAAAAATTTGCTTATAATATGTTTAGTTATAATAAAATATATTTACAGTTTTTGAAGTTTTAATTTCTCATAAAATATTATTCAATCACTCATTCATTTTTTATATGTTGTAATTAGTGTTTTATATTTTAGTAAAACTTTTGAAAATCATTTAAAAACGTTAATGAAATATAGAAAATTTTCAAATATCTTTAATAAAAAATAGTTAAAACACATAAAATACAAGCATTTAGACAGTATTAATAAGATTTTAATATTAGTTTAAAATGTTAAAAGAATTGTTTCAAAACTGTTTTTTATATTTTATCTTTTAAAAATTAAAAAATAAGTTCTACATAAGATTTAAAACATAGATCAAAATTAAAAATATATTTAATTAAGAATTAAGAATTAAATTTTTTTATCTCTAGTTTAAATTAATTTCATCGGAAATTAATATAATGAATCAAATTGACATAAATTAATTATATTTGTTAAACAATTGAATTTCAGTGTAAAATTTTAAATAAAATTCAAGACATTTATTCACTTAACCTCTAATTACTTCCGCCAACATTTCCGGTTTGATGGATATCACTAACGGTAAAATCATTCACCTTTTCAAAGGAGGACTTATTAAACACTGAGTATATAGTTTTATCTCCGTTGTATATCTTGAAATTTTGAACTGTCGATCTCGTTTGATCCATTGTCACAAATTTTTCCTCAATCATGATAATTCTATCACTTATTTCATCTTTTTCTTTATTTTCAATATTCTGGGTATCGCTTTTATCATTCATAATCGCCGCAACAGGTTTCACCTCATTCTCGTAAGTCTCCTCGTATTCATAAATAACGGCAATAAACTTCGACATATCAATTAAATCATCTGCATCTTCATCATCATCGATGTAATCATTGGATAGTTCGGAATTATTCGCAACAGTAAAATACGTTTCGTCAAATCGTTTGGCAATAATTTTCGAAAATGATTTACACCTAATCTCCAGCGGTTTCTTAATATTCAAATTCAAAATCTGCTTTTCTATTTGACCATTTTTCAACATTTCAGAAATTGCAATTTTTTCCGCTAAATTTTCATCCGTATCTATTTCATCTTCAATATCTGCGAGAGTGTCCTCAAATTCATTATCTGTAAAATTGTTTAATTCTATCAAAAGATCTTCACTTGATTTAGCTGGAAATTCTAGTGAATGAGTTTGCGAGTCATTTTGATTGATTTTAGATTTTTCGTACTCTTTTATTAAGTTAGATTTAAATTTAGATTTCTGTTTCGATTTAATCGCCGAATAACATTCCGATTTCTCCTTAATTAAGTACACGTAACTTCTGTCATCCAATTTTCGTTTATAAATTGGTATTTTCAATCTAATCGTAATGAACTCAACTTCTCCATATTTTCCCCAAAGAAAACAGCGGTCGTCTTCAGTGATTCCCATAGACAAATGTTTCCAAGTGGCAATTTTTTTGAATTTTAACGCAAACTTAAATGGTTCATCATAAAATTGTTCAGAATTAATAATATCCGAAATTTGTCCAAAAGAATTCACACCAGTGCCAAACAACGCTCCATCCATTCGTAATGCTAATGCGTAATTACAAACAGCTAAAAACTGCTGTATACGACTATATATCAAATATGGCGCGACATAATTATCTATATGTATTGTGCCCAACTGTCCACTGCTATTATTGCCCCAGGCGTATACATCTCCGTTGTCAAGCAGAACATAGGAGTTTGTATAGCTACACGCAATTGATTTAATTTTGCTCTCTGTTTTAATTATCCTCCTATCTCTCCATTCAGTTCTAACGTCGGAATTGATTCTGAACTCAATTCTATACGGAGCTTCTCTACTACTTGTTTTGCCATTACCGATCTGTCCGTTGTCATTACGACCCCATAGTGTCAGACAGCTGTCTGATGCGAGTAGCATACAATGGCCGAAAACGCAGGAAATGCTTGTAAATTTTAGACCATAATATGGTATTGCAATTTTTTTCGGTTCTCTTATATAGGATGAAGATTTTTCTTTTTTAGACCAACAAAAGCCATCAAATTGCTAAAAAAATAGTAAAATAATTTTGAAAATAACTATAAATATTTAAAATGATAGATTGCAATGAATAAAATTTCGTTTGAATAATCTTAACAAGACTTGAATAAAATACTTTAATTTATTAAATTAATTTTATATAAAATAAAAATTTTTAATATTTTAAAATATGGACATTGAGATACACAGAAAATATACTATATATTTAGTGTCAATTAGATAACATGTTATATATTAGATTATATAGATTATATCTATAATATATAAATCTATAATCATTATAGTTTAATATATATATCTTAATAACAGAAATGGTTAGATTTAGATATTGTGTTACATCATTAACGTGTTACCTGTACAGTGCCATCAATCAATTCAGCGTCACATTCTGATACTCATACTATCAGAATTAGTTTTGACTTATTTTGAATGTTTTTGTTTACACATCATATGATCTGTTGTTATGAACTATAATGTTCAAACATATAAATTCATTATTAAATTATATAATATTGATTAAATTATTTTAAAATTATTAATAAATTGAGTAATTGCATAATTTTATGTAAATATTTTCTATACTTTTCAAGTTTTAATTTAAGTTCATTGTAAGCCTAGAAATCAACAAAATAAATTAGTAATAAGATTGTAAAACTTCAATTCATGTTTCTAATAATATCATTAAACGATATTTCTATATTAATGCCAATTGTAAACATTTTAACAATTACTATAATATTGTATTGTATTAATAAAATATGAATATCAATTATATTTTTAACCTTTTTAAAGTGACGCTGAAACGATTGTTGATGCTGTATAAATAGCTGTCCATAATCGTTATGACCAAAGCCATAGACTTCGTATTCGGTGATAATCAAAATAATAAATTCTGACTTTGGATTGTCGTCTTTGGCCGCGTATGAAAAGTCAATCACAGTCTTTCCGTTGAATATTTCCAATAATTTATACCTTGTGTTTAAAATATGAAATACTTCGCCCTTAGAATTCAAAACTAGTCCCTCGTTATGGAGATAAACACACGCTTTAGTAATTTCAAAATTATAGTCATTGTTGTATTTATTGAACAGTGAACAATATTTTAAATCATTCATTTGTTCTAAATTAGTAGTAATTCGTTAAATTATAAGTACAGGAAAAAAATAATTGTTATACAACTTTGATAACTCAAAGAAAGCCAATGAATCGTAAGTTTCTTAACAAATTACTTATAGATTTAATACGAAAAACAATTACATTTATTATATTTATCTAATAAACACTTCAATTGTCACTTATTATACTGAACATACTAAACATCATTTTATAAATTTTTTTAATGTTGAATTGCATAAATGATAAGTACAGAACTTTGAAATATAAGAGGTGTTATATTATATTTTTTTATAGTAGTTTTGTGCAAATAATTCTGATGATAAGATTGGATAAATTAATAGTTAAAATTCTGCAATAATCATATACATTTATTTATAATAAATGATACAAAAAATATGGATAAAATCTTATCTCTAGTAAAAATAAATCGCATATATATTAATTTTACTTGTTTTTCGAAAATAAATTTTTATAAAATTTTTTTTATTAGTCGTACAAATACAAAGTGGTAGTAAAGTAGTGTTTTTGATTGTATTAAGATTATATACCATTTGGAATCAGATCTGACTTTTTGGAATGTTTTTGTTTAGTGATGAAAAAAATGTTAAAAAGTTAAGATTTTCATTAACCTTTAAAACTGTGTGTTAAAATTCTCTTTAACCTTTAACCCTGAAGGTTAAAAATTGCTTTAACCTTTAACTTAACCTTAGGTTAAAATGATTGCTTTTAACGCTAAGGTTAACCCTACTAAAAGGTTAACCCTATTTAAAATTATCACAATATAGAATCTAGAGAAAATAGAGAGAGAGAGACATTAATTTGATATTTCGTTTTTAGAGGTAACCGATTATAATTAATATGTAATATTTTTGAAAGTCATCTCATTGTTAAAGATTAAATACAAGCAACTGTTAAGCTTATGTGAATCGTTGCGCTAACGAAATGGCAGGTAAACATAGCGCAGTAAAAATGCGTGTATTGGTAGGTATCGAGAAAAAGGTGATTAAAGTGAGTGGCATTTCGATGGTCGGCAAGAATGGCGTATCGAATCAGAAGCAGGACATCGATTTAGCTCTAATAGAGAATTCAAAGGGAGAGATAGCGGAAATGAGTGGCATTAATATGGTTGGTGTTAACTATACAGGAAAATCACAATCACGTGACACTATTGGGCGCAATGTTTATAAGATGGAGACAATTCCGCGCGGTTTAGGTTTAATTATTAATAATGAAAGTTTTACAAGATATTCACGGCGTGTCGGTTCAGATATGGACGCACAGAGATTGAAAAAGGTATTTGAAAGGTTGCACTTTCGAGTTGAGGTCCACAATGACTCGACGTGTTGGCAGATGCGTATCCTTATTAAAGGCGCGCAACAGTCGAAGTGTCACGAGAGTAGCGATGCTTTTGTGTTAATTATATTATCGCACGGTTTAGAGGGCGGAGTGATTTGTGGCACCGATTCGGACAAAGACGGTGTGTTTGTTGATCGAGACATTGTCGAGCACTTCAATGACAGCAATTGTCCGGCTTTGAGGGGAAAACCGAAAATGTTTTTCTTCAATACCTGTCGAGGAAGTGAGTGCTAATGTTCTTCAAGTTTTAAACAAATTAAATAATAATTTTTAACAAAATAGAATTAATAGATCGCGGAGTAAATGTTGCCACTGATGGCTCGTTAGATGTCGCGACAGTAGCGGAAAGTATTGCCTTCGATGGTAACGATAGTATAAAACCCGAGTACGACTCGATTAGCGCCTCGTGGCAGGACATGCTTATCGCCTCCTCGAGTGTGGACCGACACGCGACGGCTCGCCATCCGGTGAACGGCCCGTGGTTTGCGAGCGCTCTCATCTCACAGCTCGAACAGTCGGCGCGTACTCTAGACTTGCAAAGGATTCTCAATAATGTCTCGAAAGACGTGATGAATCGCGTGGGAAACGATTCGAGCGGTAAACCATTTAAACAGACGCCGTCTATTGAGTATCGCGGATGGACTAAACAACTGTATTTTTAATTATTAATATTTATTTTTAAGTATGAATAAATTTTATTAATAACAGATTTTCATTCATGACATGATTGTCAGACTATTGTTAAACGAGAAAATAGAGTAATTGATTGTTATTATATCAGCCTTAAAACAATATTTGAATAATTACTGTTCAAATTAATGCTTAAACAAAATAAATAATATTTTTATTTAATACCATTATTACAATAATAAACATAAGCAATTAAATTTTATTTTTAGTTTTAAGACCAAAATTCTAACACACAAAAATTTAGCTTATAATATGTTTAGTTATAATAAAATATATTTACAGTTTTTGAGGTTTTAATTTCTCATAAAATTTTATTCAATCACTCATTCATTTTTTAAAATGTTGTAATTAGTGTTTTATATTTTAGTGAAACTTTTGAAAATCATTTAAAACTATAATGAAATAAAGAAAATTTTCAAATATCATTAATAAAAAAATAGTTAAAACACATATAAATCACAACCAATTAGACAGCATTACTAAGATTTTAAAACTTAAGACTACAATCAAACTTTTATTAACAATATTCATAAATAAAGTAAGGCATAGTCCATAACGATGGCCATCAATTTAAATTAATAATAAATAAATATTTTCAAAGAAACTAAATATGTTTTTTTACATAATAATAGTTCAGAAATAATTAGAATTTTTTACGCCAACTTTATATGGAGCTAACTATCGATCTTCAGCAACACATCTTAACTTGTTCTTAAAACATAGATTTAAAATTAAAAATATATTTAATTGAGCTTAGAATTAAATTTTTCTATCACTAGTTTAAATAATTTTCAAAAGAAATTAATATAATGAATAAAAATTAACATAAATATAATTATATTTTAAAATCAATTGAATTTCAGCGTAAAATTTTGCAATAAAATTCCAGTTATAATTATCTCTATTAACTTCCGCCGACATTTCCTGTTTGATGAACATCACTAATAGTAAAATCATTCACCTTTTCAATGGAGGACTTATTAAACACTGAATATGTAATTTTATCTCCGTTATATATCTTGTAATTTTGAACAGTGGTTTTCGTTTGCTCGAGTGTTACTAATTTCTCTTCAATCATAATAATTCTCTCGATTAACTCATCATTTTCTTGATTTTCATTATTCTTGGTCTCGCTTTTATCATTCGCCGCAACAGGTTTCACATCATTCTCGTAAGTCTCCTCGTATTCATAAATAACGGCAATAAACTTCGACATATCAATTAAATCATCTGCATCTTCATCATCATCGATGTAATCATTGGATAGTTCGGAATTATTCGCAACAGTAAAATACGTTTCGTCAAATCGTTTGGCAATAATTTTCGAAAATGATTTACACCTAATCTCCAGCGGTTTCTTAATATTCAAATTCAACATCTCTATCTCTATTTCGCCATTTTTTATCATTTCTTTAATTGTTTTTGTTTCCTCCGAATCATTATCCGTATCCGTTTCATCTTCATTATCGGTTAAACTGTTTGTAGCTATCGATAGATCTTCATTTGATTTCCCTTCAAATTCCAATGAATTAGTTTGCGAGTCATTCTGATTGATTCGAGATTTTGCGTACGTTTTTAGGTTAGCCTTAAACTCATCTTTAATTTCTTCTCGTTTCGATTTAACAGCCATTGCTTTGTCCGTCGAATAACTTTTACCATTTTCCGTCTTATCCTCCATTAGATACACATAACTTCCGTCATCCAATTTCCTCTTATAAATCGGTATCTTTATTCTAACCGTAACGAACTCCACGTCTCCATATTTGCCCCAAACAAAGCACTTGTCATCGTCGGTCACTCCCATTGACAAACACTTATATGTGGCAATATTCTTAAATTTGAACGCAAACTTAAACGGCTCGTCGTACGACTGTTCACCATTTACATGATCCGAAATCTGTCCAAAATCATTCACACCATTCCCAAACAACGCTCCATCCATTCGTAATGCTAACGCATAATTACAAACCGCCACAAAATTCTGTATACGACTATATATCAAACATGGCTTTAGATAGTTATCGGCATGAATTGTGCCCAACTGTCCACTGCTGTTATCGCCCCAACCGTATACGTTTCCGTTGTCGAGCAGAACGAAAGAATTGCCATAACTGCAAGCTATCGATTTAATTTTGCTTACGGTTTCAATTATTCTCCCATCACTGTATTCAGTTTTACCGTCATATTTGAGTCTGAAGTGAATTCTATATGGCTCTTGTATGCCACTTGTCTTCCCGTTACCGATCTGTCCGTTGTCATTGCGACCCCATAGTGTCAGACAACTGTCTGATGCGAGTAGCATACAATGGCCGTAAACGCAGGAAATGCTTGTGAATTTTACACCATAATATGGTACTGATAATCTTATTGGTTTCCTTTCAAAGGCTGAAGATTTTTCACTTTTACGTTTTTGATATCTAGACCAACAAAAGCCATCGGATTGCTAATATCATTATTTGTAATTTTGTTGTTTGCAATGAATTCTTCAATTTCTTTGCTTAAGTTTGTGAAATATGACACTAAAGTTAGAATAAAATTTCGATTAGCATTTATTCTCAGCACTGGTTTACCGCAAATAAATTTTTGATTTTTGATTTTTATAAAACAAGTTTTCACTATATTATAATAATTGTAATATAAATCGTAATATGCTTTTACGCCGAAATCAATTAATGCTTTTAAGCCAATATAGGTATTCATATTATTTATTTGATTCATATATAAGTATGAATTATTTAAAGCATTATCTAAATTACTGTACAATGAGTTTAACACAGTTTGGTTCAAATAAAGAAATCCCAAACCAAAAGAAATGACAGGTAAAGGGATTTTATTTGTTAATTCTCGATGAGATATAACTTCGTATTTGAAATATTGAATTAACAGTTCGGTTAATTGATAGGCCATCAGTGAAGCGCACATTGTTATAAGAGTTTTATTTACATATTTTGAAAATTTTTTATAAATTTTAATATTTAAATATATTACGCAAATTCTCCGCAAAATTTTATGTATTTTATTTAAAGCCCTAATTTTGCCATATAAACCATAAACACTAACCCCAAACCACATCGAAAATATACCGCCAATTGTGCACAAAAATGTAATGAAATCAAGTTTAGGTGTATGACTGTAAATGAATGGCACTCTTGTGGACGGCATAACTGACGATTATGTAACGTATTTAACGCTTTTCTGTTGTTATGAATGCAGAATTGAGTTTAATTGTGTTAATTTGCGTTTTACAGTGCAATGATTATCGACTAAATAGAGATTTATTTACGTGCGAAGCAAATACTGTGGTAATCGCTAAAAATGTATTCACTAAAGTCTGGATTTGGACGAATCTTGCTTTAACTGATTTCGCTACTCTAATATTGGTTATACTTATATCGCTGGCATTTATTCAAATTATTTTATTGATAATTTTGGTGATAAGGCTCAAAAAATTAATTAAGGAGACATATTTCACTCATTAAAATCGCATTAGAGTTTTAATTAATTTTTCCCGATGTTTAAAACAGAGCGCATTTAATTTATTATATATGTATCTATTATTATTTACTTAACATAAATATAAAAAATAATTGTAGATTTTAATTACTGTATAAAAGAATCAAAACAGCACTATCTTTAACTATATAACTATTCTTCAAATCCATGCACTTCTTTAACTATAGTTATGCTGTCAATTATTTTTCCATTCTGTAAAGTTAATCAAATTAAAGACAAATCAATTAAATTCTGGAAAAATAACTGCTTGTTATTTGCTTCACCTGATCATCTGAAACTTGATCCAAAGAGATGTGAGTCTTATTATGAACGGTCATTCTAGTGTATCCGTAATCTTCATTACGGTATGCGCTCCAATCGGGCGGATTTTTCTCCAAATAGGAGTGTCGCTCACGGTTTCCCTGATATCATGAAAATGTATTTGAGAATACAGTTGTAATTGAGTTAATATTTAAATCATTATAGCAAAGTATAGATTGCAACAGCATAATCACTGCGATAATTATTTTGTAAATCTAATCGCAAACTAAAAGTCCAAATCAATCACATGTTGTGATAAATTGCTTATCAGACATGAATAAATGACATTCACTCACAGCACTGCCAGTCACGATAATGATGGGCGCCTTTGGATTGGTATACGGATAATCTTTGGTTCCGTTATAAACGCGATTATCAAAGACGGGAAACAAGCGCTGATAATTATGTTCGTGACCGTAAAACTGGAGATCCACTCCGTATTTATAAAACAGCTCTTCGAGACCATACATGACGGGTCCGGTGTTATTGATTTTGATGCCCTGCCGAAGAATGGAGCGCTCGAAATGGTCGCACTGCGAGTCCAACAGTGACGCGCAATACAACGACTTGTGGCCCAACACTATAATCCACGGCCGTTGGTTTCGATTTTGCGGTTTTGCGGCCTCAGTCAAGTCGTTGACCAGCCATTCGTATTG
>JAQIYA010001663.1:0-11974 GCA_034699355.1 Microtritia minima
GATGACGATGACGATGACGATGACGATGACGTACTGAGCTTTTGGATTATGTCTGATTTAAACAAAAAATAAATCAAAAAAAAATGAAATTTATTAAATCAAACAATTGAAACGCGTAAACAAATTATAAATAATTATATACAAACCGCTGAAAGATTTGAGAGTAGGACTCGAATTCATCATAGAATATCACACCCAAACTTATGTCTGATAATAACTAACGAATGATTAATTTTAACTAATTTTTACTTTTTCTTTCAATTCAGAAGTAATCCAATTTGAAAATAATCTCTGCATTGTTAGCCACGCATAGCTCGCACTCCAATAATTAGATTTTAATAAATACTCTCATATAAGAAATCCTTGTTTATGTTTATATTATTGTATTCATTATATGATGCGTCTCAGCAATTATAAAAGTATAACAGCATTTTTTAACTTAATAAAAACTTTAAAATTAAACAATTAATAAGTTGAAGATAACTTTTATTAATAAACATAACGTCAATCAACTGTTTGACGCACTCGTCAGTTATGGTGCCCTCAATGAAGCAATTGCTTGCGTCGAAGTGATTGACTTGAAATATGATTTGTTTATCCATATTTATAAATAACTATTAATTCTTATTTCTTTTATTTAATTTCGAATCTAATTAAATTTAAAATTACTTTATTAGAAAATCATCGACGCGTTCACACATATTCACGCCAACCATCATATGTATTGTCACACCGAAGATATTTAGTTTCAAAGTTAAAGTCATAGTAAACAAAATATAGTGAAAAAAAATTCTTTTTAATTTCTTTTTAAAATAAATAAATGATTATAAAACAATTTTATTAAATACTTGTAAAATTTTGTTTGCAATTATGCTGTAAGTTTGTATATTATATTTTGCAATTAAAGTTTGGTATTATTTATTTTTAAAAAATTTGGTGTTTTATAGTTTAAATATATTATTTAATAGTCTATATTTTGATTAACTAAAACAAATATTAATTATTAAAAAACTTAAAACAGATTAGATTTTATAGACTGGATTTAAAGATTTAGTAATCGAGTTTCAAAAAATAATTCCTGTTTTCTTATTAATCAAGAATACCATATGTTATTCAAAGAAATTCGATCATTATTATGAAATTTATTAAAAACTGCTACTTTAGAAAATAATTTATATACTTTAAAAACTAATTAATTTGTATTTTAAACAAACTTTAAAAAAAACCATTCTTAAAGTTATTGT
Source organism: Microtritia minima (assembly GCA_034699355.1). Taxonomy (NCBI): domain Eukaryota; kingdom Metazoa; phylum Arthropoda; class Arachnida; order Sarcoptiformes; family Euphthiracaridae; genus Microtritia; species Microtritia minima. The sequence continues at coordinate 1,245 of JAQIYA010001663.1, forward strand.
AAAAACACGAGCAATTATTTTAGATTAACCTTATAAATAATTAATATGAATAATACTGTAAACTTTGCTTTGGTTGCAAATTGTTTAGATTTGTTTTGTTGAACTCATAATACTTAATCAATTATTTCGTGTTTTTCATTGTTTTTTTGTATCAATAAAGAGATAAAACTTTACAAACTAAAGTGGAAATAATAAGTGGGAGTTTATATGAACGTTCAATCATTTAAAAGTTTGATTTGTTATTTAATAGTAAATTTATAACATATATAAGATTTATAAATCATCGAAAATGGCTTTGAAAATTATTTGGTTTTTAATTTATCTGAATTTTGGTATATTTAAAAGTAGAAATAAAATTAAATTGCAATTTGTTTAAAATTTTTGTCTCATTAATTTTTTAGTTGCATCGCAACAGAACTCAACTGAAAGTCAAGATATTTTAGTTTTGGAACCAAATGTCACAACTAGTGAGACCCCCACAACAAAAGTCATAACAATAACCACACCGAATACGACCACAACAGAAAAACCGACCACAACTACCACTCAAGCAACCACTACGACAAATATCACCACAACAGCATATCCGACGACTGTCACCTCAACTGCCACCACAAACTCGACTACAAACACAACCACTTCTAAACCTACGACACCAACAGTTACTACAATAGAGCCAACAAATTCGACCACAAAAGAGCCGACATCGACCACCACAGAGTCGCCAACACTCCCGCCGCCAACTCTTCCTCCATCACCAGAAGCGCCGAAAATGCCGTGGAATGTGACGCACCCGAACGGTTCGGTCTGTATTCTGGCCGAGTTTGCGGCGCAGATTAAGATTAAGTACAACAGCTCGGAAAAAATGAAACCACAATTTACAACCGGTTTCAATATACCGGCGAACGCATCGGTTGATAGAAATGCTAGCGTTTGCTCGGATAACATACAAGTATTGGTATTAAAATTTGATATAAAAAATCAAACGATGGGAAGCATTAGGTTTGCGTTCAATAAAACCAAAGACACTGTATTCGTGCAGAATTTAACTCTAGTATACCAACTCACAGAAGATCTATTTCCAAATTACATCAATAAAAGCGATTACAGTAAGGCCTACCACTTAAATAGTGTTATGAAATAACTGTTAGATTTGCTTTTCAGATAAAACCATAACAGTCGAAAACGATGCCTTCAATCGAGAAATCGCGATTCTATTCACCGTCGATGATAAGCACTCGTATCGATGTAAAGCCCAGTCAAGTGTTAAGCTTAACAACACACGAAAAAGTTTGGCAACTTATGGCGCAGAGCTTGACATTAGAGACGCCAAAGTTCAGGCGTTTATTCCGGCAAATACCAAATCCAATGGAACATACAGTCCTGGTATGCTTTCAATAAAATTATCTTAATTTATGTTTAATAACAACTTTTAAAAAGAATTCCATTTTTTAAATGTTTAGTTCTGATATTATTAAATCTAAATCCAAACTCTTATAATTACAGTTAGAATGCAATTTTGTATACCAAATGAAAGTCTTTAAAATATTTTACATTAATTTTATTGAATATTTGATAATTTTACACAAACTATTTCCTAAAAACCATTAATTATAGAAACCGAATGCTCAGCAGACAACAAATCCACACAAGTGTCATCGACTGTGCCGATAGTGGTCGGCGCAGCGCTCGCCGGTCTCGTCGCTGTCGTTCTCATAGCCTTTTTTATCGGTAAACAAAGAAACAGAAGGGCGTATACTTCGGTCTAAACATTTATTTTGTCCAAATACTTATTACTTAATTAAAAAATCAATTGTATCAAAATCAATAAACTTTCAATAAATTAAATTAAATTCATTTTTTAATTCTTAAAAAAGGAATAGACACTTTTATTCGAGTCTGAATTTGCATAAAACTTTTGACTTTAAAATTAAATTATTATAAAATAAGAGAGAGTTCGACAAACGCTTCGCATCGCTATTGACTATCACTGGACGAACTGCTGGACGAGTCGGTGGACATGACCTCGACGTCGTCGTTCTCCTTACTGGCCTTCACGTCTAAGCCGTGATGCTGTGCGAACGCCGACAGCGCCGACACATTGGGCTTAATATCGTTCTGCCACGCGAACGACGAGCCGCTGGACGTGCTCGCCGTACTGCTCGGCCGCGTCAGCTCCATCTGCGACTGCTGTGCCGCGCCGTACGCGCTGCCGCTCTGGTGCTGCGTCTGCTGCTGCATGAGATTGCTGGCGATGTTGGGGTCGTTGAAGCTGTTGAGAAGACCGGATCGCATCTCGATGTCGGTCGGATAGGGTCGCCGCTGGTCTCCCTGTTCCCAGTTGTAGGGCGCGGACACCGAGTGAGCGGCACTGATTTTGTGGGCGTATTTGATGAGCTCTTCGGACGAAATCGGATGAGACTGAGCTTTCGATATCATCGCCAGCTTTTGTTTGGCCTGATATATGGCTGTCGCCTGTAATTGATTACCACAAAGCGTTAAAAACAGCAATTTGTTTAAACAAAACGTCAATTTAGCTAAGCTTTGAAACAACAAAATAAACAGACATAAAAAATCGCACATTAAATTTTATAAAAATAAATGATACCAAATATAGTTAGTCAGCATAAAAATCTGTTTCCCTCTCAGTCCGAACAAAATCACAACATTCTAATCATTTAGTTTGTCTCAAGCATTAAATTTGATTTCGAAAACCGTGACATTCGCACCAAAATATGTTCCGCCTCTTTGAGGTGTTTCTGAAACTGACGCATCTCTTCGTCCTGTTTGTCGATCTCGCCCTTAATCGCGTCCATACGCTTCTGTATCTCTTCCTGTTCTTTCGCCACTTTCAGCGCGCTCTTCATCTCCCGATCTTTGGCCACCAATAGCTCCGCCAATTGGGTGTTGTCTAACGCGATGTTCTGGCGCTGCGTTTTCGGGGTCAGCACTATCTCGAATAACTCTCTGCCGGCGATAACGACAACAATCATATGATTAATGCTATTATTATTTCATATTTACGTAAACAAGTTTACATTTATTGGTAAACATTTTTCAATTGTTTCAAATTAATTATTGATTACGAGAAAAGGCTTACTTCGAGATCAGTTCGATGTCGTCGATGATTGATAAGAGTTTATCGCGAATGCATTTGTTTGACATGACTGGCGGTGAATCTTAAACTTCGAGTGTCATTCAAGTCTATTATCGCTGATAACGATTGCAAACTTTAAAAAAACCACACAATAATTAAGCTGTTATTGAATCGGAGATAGAGATAAATAGTCGGCAAGTTTTTCCACGCTTTCGGTATCGCTATGACTGTCGAGCATATGCTTAGCGTTTCACTACTTTTACAATTTCTTTCTTTTCTTTTTTGATGTAAATATTTTCGTTTATCAAATCGAAATTATTTTTTTTTGCTTGAATTTTACAAAATATAATAATAATTTATTATTTTTTTTTTTTTTGGTTTGTTTACATAAAAATTTGATTTAAAGGTTTCTTTTAGTGATAAAATAATGAAAATCACAGCAATTTTACTATTGGTTTGAGTCAATGCAGTACTCGTTGAAACACGAGATGAGAGAGAGTTTTATCATAAAAAATATTTTAAATAAACGATTAGGAGTTCAGACAATATTAAGTTTAAAGCGACTTACAGTTCGCGACTGTCATAGCGATAGCGATACTCATATAGAGATATAGTTTTTCATATAAAACGTCACTTAATTTTAACGCATATACCATTGTTTAAAATAGCAGCAAATGATTTCTATCGCAGTCGTAATTTCAAGTTACACACATTTAATGGGAGGAGTTTGATGTCAAACTCATGGCTCGCCATTGGCTTCGCTATGCGTGTACGCGAACAGTGAGCACAGTATATGTTTGTTTCACTCTATGTGTGATATAAAAGCGCCATTTTCTTCATTTACTGCGCGATCGCTAAACAATAAACATTGCGAATAATAAGTGGGAGTTTATCGCAAACTGTGAAGTCGTTCAGTCGTCTCAAAGTTCGCATTTAATTGCAAATCTATACATATATCAGATTAATATCGAATATGGTTCTCAAAATTATTCTGCTTTTGATTTTTGTTAATTTCGGTAATAATCAAAAGCGTAAACAAAATTGAACTGCAATTTGTTGTAAAATTTGTTTGTTGTTTATCTCTTTATTAATATCTCTTTAGTTGCGTCGCAACAGAGCTCAACCAAAACTGAGGACATCTTGATTTCGGACGGAAACGAAACCACGACCGCAACGCCGCATACGAGCCCAACAGTGACCACAATAGAGCCCACCAACGCCACGACCACAACACCGACGCCGACCACCGGCGAGCCGCCAACACTCCCGCCGCCAACCCTTCCCCCGTCGCCGACAACGTCGTCGTGGAATGTGACGCACCCGAACGGTTCGGTCTGTATTCTGGCCGAGTTTGCGGCGCAGATTAAGATTAAGTACAACAGCACAGAGAAAGATAATAAACAATTGACGACCGGTTTCAATATACCGGCGGACGCGTCGGTTGATAGAAACGCTAGCGTTTGCTCGAACGGCACGCAAGTGTTGGAATTGAAATTCGATATCGAAAACCAAACGACGGGAAGCATCAGATTCGCGTTCAATAAGTCTAGCGATAAAGTATTCGTGCAGAGCTTGACAATAGTATACCAACTCACCGAAAATCTGTTTCCAAATTATATTAATAGAAGCGAATACAGTAAGGCCTGCACTCTTAATAGCGGTGCAAAATAAATGTGTGAATAACTTTCCTTTTTCAGACAAAACAATAACAGTGGAAAACGATGTGTCAAATCTGTTTACCGTCGATGACAGTCATTCCTATAGATGTAAACCCCAATCAAGCGTTACGCTCGACAACACTGAACCAGATTTGCAGACTTACGGCGCAGAGCTGGACATCAGTGATGTGAAAGTCCAGGCCTATATCCAGTCAGACGCCAAATCCAATGGAACATATAGTGCTGGTATGCTTTTCAATACAACCTTTTCATTTGATATTTTATTACCACAATTGCGATCACATTAGACTTGACTATATTATGTTTAGAATTAGATATTATGATATAATATAACAACCAATTGCATGCTATAAGAGCACATTAGAGCGTTCGTCTAATATGAATAACTTGTATATAATTTTTTATTTAAATTCATAATATTTAGAGCAAAATTGCGAGACGAGCAAAGTTAGTGATGTGGTGCCGATAGCGGTGGGCGCGTCGTTGGCCGCACTCGTAATCATTGTACTTATCGCCTATTTTGTGGGCCGAAGACGCAGTCGGCGTTTAGCATATCAGTCAGTGTAGTGATACTGCCAAATATCAAATATAGTACTATTGTTTTTATACTCTTATTAATTAAAAACACAGCGATAATAACAACAAGCGAGTGTGAACTCAAATCCTAACAAATAGTCCGAAAATATGTATAGTATCTTATGAATAACGTAGCAAATTATGAAATTATATTGTATTTAATATTCTCTTTTATTTTGTTCATTTAATTGTTTCCTTTTTTTTGCAAAAACAATATCGAAATACGTAAAAATACTTTTGTTTTCTTGCATTCTTTGTTTTAATCTTTCTTATATATTTAAAATAAGTGACCTTTATTTACTTCTTAATAGCTTTTTAATTCTTTATTTTTGTTAACTTATTAGACAATACTGTATAAAAAGACAAAAAAGAAATGATCTGTGATATCAATGGATAACACCAATTAAAAAATATAAATTTTCTGTATTAATAATACATTTTTCTGTATAACACACTTAAAAGATTTTTTTTTAATAAAATGAACAAAATAGCAACACTGAATATATTAAAATTTGTGTATAAAATTATAAAATAATGTTAAATAAATACATTGATTTTCATGGTTTCTCTTTCTCTGCGTTCACTTTTGAGGCCGCCTTACAGTTCCCAAAAAGAGAATGAAATTAGTGGTCACGTCTCGAATTAGGTAAAGAAACGGACGATTGGCTACGAATTGAGTGGGAAAAACTGGTCGTCCGGATCGGCCGTATATGATAGCGGTGGCGGCGGCGGCCTCTGTTCCCTCTTCGTTGACGGCGATGTACGACTTGTGGACCACCGAATTGAGCGCAATGCCCTCGGCGTGCGTGGAGTTGTCGAAAAAGGCGGTCAAATTGGCGAATCGCGGGTCAAAGAGTCGCCGCACTCCCATCGAGTATAGCGGTCCGGCCAACTCGAACTGCTGCTCCACCTTGAACTTGGGCAGCACGACGTTGACCTCGTCGTCGTACATCGTGCTGACCAACTCGTACAGATCGGCCGACCGAATGCTTTGAATTAGCGCGTCGAGCCCTTTGCTGGCGTGCGGCAGAATGATGACCATCGAGTAGTCCGGATTGGCGTACGGCAGCTCTACCGCAGTGGCCTGAAGTCGCTCCGATATTCCGTACATGATTGTGGTCTCCATCGACATCATATCGACTGTGATCTCCTCAGTGGGCGACACGAAGAACGGCATCGCTTTGGTGTCGTCGGCGTTGAACTGATTGAGCCAAAGCGACTTGAAATAGATGGCGTTCGCGATTATGATTTTGGTCCACGGATTGACGGCGCCGTTCGGCAGCAAATCCACAATTTTGCCGCTCGTCTCGTTCTTAACCCAGTCGTTGATCTCGTTAAGCGAGTCGACTGGAGCGCCGCTGAAGTTCATCTCTTGTATGTCTGTGTGGAAAAACTCGTCAAAGCATTCGCTGAGTTTGAGTTTATTGTTAATGAATATTTTGTTGGCCTGCGAAAGCGTGGTCTTGACATTGCCGGTCACGTCGAGCGCACTGTTGGACACGTTTCTCTTGAGATCGTTCCACAGTCTCAATCCCTGGTACGCCATTCCTACCGAAACTTTTGGCAACTTTTGCAGCTTCAGTCTGGTTCTCAGCTCGCGCTCAGTGTCGCCGTTGGCGCCCATATAAGTGATTATCAGCGCCGACCATATAGAGGACGGACTCACCAGAAGTCCGGCCGACGTCTGTCTGGTCTCGAACTTGTGGAGCGCCTTAATGAGGTCGAACGCGAACGAGTGCGAGCCCTCGATCAGTATTCGGCTGATCTCAGTCGGACTGAGCGTCGAAACTTTATTGGCGGACACCTGTTCGTCGAGAGCGCCCACAAAGCAGGACGAGTCGTCGTCGCCGTCGGTCTCGCCGCTGGTCTCAGTGGTGTTAGCACTTTGGTCAGCGCTGACGGCCAACCAAACGCAGCACAGGTTTGTCGCCACACACAACCAAATGATTGCTGTCGAGCGCATGGTTTTATTTATTGGGAGATAACTGTTTTAGCGTTTACACCACTCCGTCGTATCCAAACATGAATACTAGTAAATGCTGATCCGAAACACGTTATATATACCGAAACACCTATCGGCCCATCCAATGGATACACTAATGCTGGGGTAATGTGAAGAACCTCCGAACTTGGGTTTAGTCTACACTGAAAGCCAATTTACGTCTTCAGTGTTGCTTTTATATAGGGACACAGACTAACTGACGGCGGAGTCGATTGAAAACTTAAGTGAAACTTTTTGGAAAAACCTGTTTTTTAGCTCTGCATATCAAGCAGTTAAAGGCATCGCTTGCGCCAAAACGTCTACAATATTTTTTTTATTATTTATTTATTATATATAAAAATAGTGATAGTAAATTTTCCAATGTTTGATCAAATCATAATTGTGGAAAAAAATGTTATCGTTCAGCACTAAAATAGATATATAAACAAAACAAAAAAAAACTAGCATTAAAATATCGCAGAAAATCGCGAGCGAAGTGAGCGCTCGCGTAACGTCACGAATATTCTAACCTAAGTTTTGTTTCCATTATTGCGCAAATTTTATTATGTTTGAAATAATAAAAATTATTCTCGTGTCACTAATGTCAGCTCATTTCTATGCTCATTCGCGTTTAAATTATGTATTTCTTTACATTTTATACAATTTTATTTTATAACTCACTCGATTAACAAAAAAAGTTTATTCTTTGTTACATATCTTGAATTCAAAATATTAAAATATAAAATACCGTACATTAAGGGTATATTCTTTAAACCTTATATTGTTTTATTTACAATTTCAAGCGATACAAAATAAACCGGATTTGAGTAAACCATGATTTAGGATAGAATGAGCCTCTGATAGAAGTTAACACATTTCATCTCATCAAACATACGAAAAAATAAGGTTAAGGTTAAATTTTACGGTCGGCGATGCACACTAGACTTACTTCTATTTCGCGAGTTCCTTATAAACTAATTGCGTAATTGTGAGAAATGTTTTTTGGTGTTATACAATTTTATATGTAATGAATTTACGGCACACACCTCTCATTGTCATCATTTTCAACACAACATTTAATGATCGCATTTCCATTCCAGTCACTTATTTTACAAAGACTGCTATCTTTTTTTTTTGTTGTTGTGATAGTTTTTATGAAGTTTATTCGTTTTGATAATTTGCTAAACGTTTTCTTCTTTTTCTTTCTGGCATTTAATTCTATTAATACCAGAGAACGGATGTGCCATTGATTTGTCAGCAATCAAATGGCAATAATCTCTAAGGAAATTTTTGTTCTCCAGTGGAGTATTTAAATGTAAATACATTACTGTTGGAGTGCAATGGTATCAGCGCTTATCATCTGCTTTAATGTTAATAAGGCTCTTAATGTTGATTATATAACTTACAGTATATATACAAGTATTATTTATTAGTTATTAAGCTTTGGTATTAAAAAAAATGAGAGGAACTCATTATTAGTCAGTAAATAGGAGTCACTTATAATTTTTTATATACACCCGAGAGAAAACTTCTGATAGAGAGAGAGTCGACAGTTTATATAGTTATCAATGTTATTAACAGTGGAAATAGAAAATTTATATTGAATATTGTAAAAAAAATTATTATAAATAATTTTTAATTTAACCATAAAATAGTTCGCTTCTGACAAACTCTAACCACTAAAGCATGAGTGACAATACTCGGAACATAGGGATGTGCGAAGTGTATACTTGGAAATTCAAGTATTGTTTTTTTTCACGAACACACTATAATCGATACGCTCGGGCCTGACTCTGAGCCTTCAATTAATGGGGTTAACAAACCGTATCAAATGTTTTCAATGCACCCTAAATGGTCACAATTGAAATTGATAGTAATTGAGAGCCGGCAATGGATGCGCACAAGTCTTCGCCAGTCTCCCAAAAACGAGACACAATAATTGTGCGCTTCAAATGTGAAGTTCAATTTCTCGTCCCCCAAACTCCCACCACAACTATACCCATCTCTCGATGAGTGCATCTCACGCTCTATCTCTTTCCTCCCTCTTATCCACTCTTATTTACAGTAATCTTCAGTTATCTAGCGTTTCGCTCTCACTCGTACTGATTCATCGTTTCGCATAAACTTTATAAAAGTAGCGATGAGTAGAGATAGAGAGAGAGAGAGAGAGAGTGGGGGTGAGAGTGAGCGAGAGAGTGAATGAATGAGAACAAGAAATTACTGTTTAATGCAATTCGCTATAATAAACATTTGGTGCATAATTTTGTGGCGGATAAATGAAGCGAACTGTAGCTGACTTGATATGTGTGTTGTGTGTGTTTGCGTTGAAAAGGAAGTCATATTATTATACGCATATTTGATGTCGAATATGAATATCGTATCGTTGAGAGAGTGAGAGAGAGAACTATCGTGAGAGAGAACGAGAGAGAGAGAGTTTGGGTAAGAGTAAGAGGAGAGACGTATCGAGAAAAACCTCTACTCTTGTATTCAATTTTTTTGAATACAATTACGAAAAGGCCGTATAAAGTGATCTCAACTTTTTTACTCTCAATCACTCTCTTTTTATTTGAAGGCGTATTTCGTTTCATATATAACAGTAATATTGTTTTTCTCGACTCATCAGAAGATTAGTATCAAAAGTAGTATTATTACGTGACAAAAGTAAAAATGATTTCGCGTTAATTTCTGTTTACGGAAAAATCAAAGTCAATTCAGAAAGAATCCAAACACAACTCACTTATTAATATCAAGCATTAGGCGAGAGAATGACGAGTCTGGTGAACAGTATGGGCATGAATAGGCCCATCAAAGTGGTGGTCGTCGGCGACGGAACGGTCGGCAAGACGTGTCTACTCATATCGTATACGACCGGAAGATTTCCGAGCGGCGAATACGTGCCCACAGTGTGAGTGTTTATTTTTGCTACTATTAATGATCGCATATTTTCTCTCCTCTCTTATGTCTGATTCAACTCTATATTTATAATTTGTTTATTTTATCGTTAAAGTGTTGCCTCATTTACGTGATTCACTGCTATTTAAATTTACTCTAACATTGCCTTTTGAATAGATTTGAAAATTATGCGGGAAGTCTAGACTGTAACGGAACGGTTGTCAGTTTGACTCTTTGGGACACTGCAGGTAATGTCGGATCACTCAAACACGCATACTTTTTTTTACTTACTAACTGATAATAACAGTTTTATCTTCATATTATCTTTATCTCCGACAATAAACGATAAGTTTATTGCAAAAATAAGAACAGTTTAGTGCAACTTAGGGTACGATTGAATTGAAAGCGGTTTAGATTTTTTATGGATAAAGTTATTTTTTTAAATTTATGATACTATCTATTGTGGATACGATTTTTTTTTCTTTAGATTTATTACAATATTACT
>JAQIYA010001664.1:0-11966 GCA_034699355.1 Microtritia minima
TATATATCGTAAAATAAGTTTAAAAATTTTGTTATTAATTAATAAATTATAAAAATCATTATTTCAATACAAAATAATTGTTTAAAAATTTTAAACTTATTTAGACATAAAATGAGAATTTCTGATTGCATTTTGGCCTTTGAGGACTGATTCGGCTTACGAGGAGTCGTTAGCAGGAGTCGACTTTCCGGGATGTAATCCTCACACACACACACACACGCACACACAATACAATACACTTTTATCAAATTTTCCTCTTATGTACCGCTTCGATACTACTAATTGCTCCTATTATAACGATGAGATCGCCATTATATTGTGGCGTATCTTCAAATTCTAATTGCATGCTAATTGTTAAGTTTTGTTATGCAAATTTTGTTTATTAGACTATATACTAGTGATGACCTATGACATATGAGTTAACGGTCAAAATATGCATTAACCTTTAACTTGAACTGTCCAAACCTCCTTAACCTTAACCTCGACCCCTGTTAACCCTTAATAAAATTTAACACTTTTGATTTATTAATATTATTGATATTAATACACAGAATTATCTCTTTACATATTAATTTGGTCATGAATTTAATAACAGTAGAGTTCTAATTGTATTATTTTAAACGATTACACTTTTTCAATAATAAATCACTTGATGTTTGTTCGCATAGAAGACTAAATGAAAATATGCTGAATTTCTTTTTAATTCTTATTATTAAATATTAGAAATCAAAAATTTAATGTAACTGCGGTTAAAATACTCATTACTAAAATTACTAAAATTTAATATAAACATACGAGTTTGAGAAACTTAGAGAAACGAATTATTGTTTGCTTTATTATTGATAATTTTTAAATACCTCTTTGTATATATTCATACAATTGTAATTAATTTATAATATAATTTACAATTCTGACGCATTCCAGTATTGTTTCTCATACAATATATGAAATACTAATAGAAAATATGCAAAATATTTGCCATTAGACTCAATACCCCGATGTGTTTACACGCGAAGAATTGGCACTTCGGCTGGATTTAAGTGAAGCTCGTGTTCAGGTATGAAATTGATTTTATATTTAGATATCTCGATGCAAATATGTTGAATGCTTAAAGTTGTATTTGGGATTTGAAATCTGTATTAATTTACTTTGATTGACATTTAGTTTGCATTTTAAATCTGGTGAACATGATTAGAGTTGTGTCGCAACAATGTTAGGTTTTAGTTAATATAACGAAAATCGTTTCACAAAGCAATGTTGCGTTTTATTCCCCTCTCAATTAGTGAAGCGATTTTTAAGCTCAGCTCACGAGTCAGATATGCCGATACTATTGCTTAATACACAAAAATTGTTATACAGTATAAGTTATACTTTCGTAAGTCATTTGAAATCTTTTAATCCTTCTTTATAGAAACTCATGGTATCCAATAGTTTGTTTCTTAGAAGATTTTTAACAAATGATATCTTACTTTAACGTTACTTCAAACTTATTATAGGTTTTTAATAATAACAAATTTTAAATATATTTTTATTATCATAAAGAATGTTCAAAGAAATAACCAGAAAACCAATTGATATTATTATATAACATGCATATACGATATTTCACATCAATATAATTCATAAATTCAATACAAATTAAATTATTTAAATAAAGCATGCCTTCAGATATAAGCTTTGAGATACACATTTAACAATAATGTTTGTTACTTATTATCAATAATTTTTATAAATATTTATCTTTATTAATAGGTGTGGTTTCAAAATAGAAGGTAAGTCATGCTTTTATTATTGCTTAATAAATTAATTTAAATAATAATTCAATGTTTCAAAACAAGTAACAAAAGTTTAAACTGGTTTATTAAAAATGTAGAGCCAAATGGCGTAAACGAGAGAAAGCGATGGGTCGGGACAGTCCGTCATCATATTTAAATGGTTCGTCGCCGGTATCGACAGTCAGTTTGGGCAATAACTTGGACGCGAACTGCATGCGAAAGAACGACTTGTTTTACATGCATCCCTCCCTACTTCACTCCCCAATCACGTCCACGCCATTCAATTTGGACGGATTGTGGCCTCAACTCAGTTTGAGCCACAGTCCAGTCTCATCACTACCGACGCCCGTGTCGTCGCCGCTCCACAACTCACTCAATTTAAGCCAAAGCGGACCACTCATCAAACAACAGGCGAATCCTTGGAGTTCAGCTCTGCTGTCGGCGTATATGTTTCACTTGTGGCCGAACAACGCAATAGCGAACTGTGCCAACGGTTCGGACCGATTGAGCCCATCAGCTCTTCATACACACAAATTAGCACCAAATATGCCTCTAATTCAATCCAATCATATCGATTCGCCGACACTCCCGCAGCAGTCAATGCTAGAGTTGTTGAGGCAAAAGGCACACCATATATGCTCGCCTTCTGTAAGTGAGTCTTCACCCAATAAGTCCAATAAAGACCAATGTGTTTATGACAGACAGGAATAGTTCATTTCTTTACAATTTCCGCGTTAATCATTATTAATAAACTTCATATAATTCACAGTTATATACACATTATGAATGTACACAATTGAATATTTAAATTATCGTAAATTGTCATAAAGTGTGCATTTAGGCTGTAAGGAGGAGATGAGTATAAGATACTTATCTGACATCAATAGTACTTACACCGTAATTTAGGTAATGTAAGCCAACAGAAGACAGTGTGAGTCAATTATTTTTTATCAACTAATTTAATACTTTTAGATGTTTTTACCAATTTATGTAATGATTTGATAAATTCAATTCTATTAAAACTTTAAATACGATTATATCAATATCAATATTTTTTGTAATTTACTGTCTTTTCAAATAAACATGACGATAGCATTGAAAGTTATTTATTTTTTGCAAATATCACTTATAATTTTTAATAGTTAGAGCTATTTTATTAACAGAGGCCTGAAAATTGAGTCCAATAGAGTTTATTATTTTGCAGTATTTTTTTGCTAAAAAACATGATATGAAATACTATATACAGTAAAAGTCCAGTGAAGTATAGTGAACTCTCAAAGGACCAAAAATTGTTTACTATACTGAAACATTCACTATAATGGTGGTAATTGTTAATACATATATTTCATTAACTTAAGTTTTATGAGTTCACAGTAGTGAGACATTAGGCTTATGGCAGGCACTTGTAAGATGAGTTCATAATACCGAGATGTTCACTATACTGACAATATTGTGAGATTATTTACAATGTAAGAGCATATCAGTTCAATCGGGGATTTTAAAACCGTTCACAATATCTAAAAGTTCACTATAAAGGTAAAGAATAATAATAATATTCTTTATTAATCATAAGGTATTCACTATATCGGACTTTTACTATAGTGTATATTTTACTTTTTAATTTAAAATTTTTATAATTTTAAATTATTTTAAAAATATTTTAATTTGACAAAATAGAAAATTTTAGATTAAAAGTTTATAAAAGTTTGAAAATTTCAAAATTTATTGCAATTTACAATTAATGAACAGCATATACATTAAAACCAAAGTGAACTTTTGAAATAATTAAATATGACTGAAACATATTTATATTAAACATTCTCCTCAATTCATGATTTATTAACAAATTATTTATTGATAAAAATTTTGAATTTAAATGTAAACACCATTTGCTTTTTAAAAACTTATATAGATTTTAATTGCTTATTGATTTATATAACTTTTAAAATATTAGCCAAATATAATTATCGACATAATTCGTTTTAATTGTTTGTAATGCATTATTAATGAATTTTAAATTTTGAAAAATGATTTCGATTACGATAGCTTTCAAAAATGATGTTTTTCGGCATATGTTGACCATAACCTAATCCTTATGCTGTCTCTCACACATAACTAGAATTCGATATTTTTGATTCGGATTTTCAGGTTTCTATTAATTCATAAATTCATAATCAATAGTATAAATGACTCGCAATTAACTTATTTGTGTTTAAATCTGTTTATTTAATATAATTGGAAACTTTAATTTGAAATATGAAACATTGAACAAGTCATGCTTATTTTGATATTGTTATACATATTGTACATTAAATATAGATATTATAAATAATGTATTAAATAAATAATTTATAAAGTAAATTAGGTAAACATTACATAATAAGTCTTATGCGTATTAAATTATTTTTGGATGTTTTGACTGTGTTATGATAAAAATATTGATTTGAGATTGTTAGACATTTTGTTAGTTATTACTACAATTATTGATGAAATAGAGTGCGACAGCAAATAAAATGATGTCTCCTTCAATAACAAACCTCTCGTGTATATGTGTATATTTATATAAATATATAGACTATTGCAGCAGAAATTGTCTGCTCAAGAGTCGGCGTTTTATTTAGAGTTCTCTTATTCATACATTACAGTTACACTTCAAATATCGATATTAAGATCAAGTATGTGTTGAGCCATACATTGTGTTTTCAATTTAGCACTTTTTCAAATTCAAAATAGAAATTCAATATATATATTATAGATAACCAAATATTAAAATAATTTTTAAACATACATAATCATACAGTAATCGCTAAACCATGATAATCATAATTTAAGCAGTCATTGAATAGGAATTTTAAGTTAAGTCAATTAAATTTTAAAAGTTTAAGATTAAATAAAATTTAGAAAATCACTCTACATTTTAAAAGTGATACAAATATAGATAAGAGAACATAATATGCATATTATGGAGAAGTATAGTTGAAGTATGCTATCAGTTCGTATGGCACTGTAACACACTGTAACACACTGTATCACACGATATGATATACATTTGTTATAGTAATTCGCTATATTAAAAGATTGCTTGCTTTGATAGTGAGACGTGCGAAACGGTTAGAGAAAACATTTCATTTGATTAACATTTCATTGACAATTGAAGACAATTCAATTTTGTCGTAGCATTGCTTATCGGTGAGCAGTGAGGCGAGAAAGGGCTGCTTTTATAGTTGTGAGAACAGAGAGTAGGAGATGTGATCAGCTTTGCCTTTCCTAATGCAAACCAATTGATGAAAGTGATGAGCGAAATGTACGTTTCATTAGGTGCTCAGTTGGCCTCAAACGCTATTGAAAATAGCGAAGAAACTATATAACCCCGAGCTCTGGGGATCAAAACCTTAAACACAGTATTGGGCGGACTTCCGGCTTTGGGTCAATATTTGAGCTCACATTCGCTTCTTTACAATCTATAAAAGCTATGCTCAATATTCGCATTTAATGTTAGCTAATTCCCTATTGATGACTGATGCCTGACTGATGCCTCAATGATGCCTCAATGATGCCTGCATGCAAAGCGTATTCTCCAAATTGATTAAACTTCTCAAAGCAAATATTGACTCGAATTATAAATTAGATATCAAGCTATTGCTGCTCAAAAAATAGTGCAAATAGTAGCGCACAACTAACTAACTCACAATCAGCTCAAGAGCTGCTCCTAAACCGGAAATAAAAGCGCGATAATTAGAAAATTTAGTTGGTTTGCTAAATGGCAGTCGACGTGACATGACGTGATGGGGATGTGTTGCGATGCCGTACAGACTGAGCAGTGCTGTGCAATGAGAGTGGCATCGAGTATATGCTCGTATTATAAGGTGTAAACAGCATTATAACACCATTCTTCTGCCTCTCCAAACCGAAATAGATTAAGTGATGCATATGCGGCGCCAATACATTGCATTACAGGCTCAACTACAAGACGCGTAAATGGCCCTCAATTTGTTGGTCTTACACACTGCTTCTTGTGTTCACCACTCTAATGCTATATAGTGTGCAGTCTTTTCATGTTATCAAGTGCTTTAAGCACGGCTTCGTTTATGCGACAGAAGGTCTCCAATCGTGTCTTCCCATACTATAGCCATACTACGGCATACTATGCTAGTATTGCTATACCATTGCCATCCATTGCCATACTAGTAGCCATACCATAACCATTCTCATGCCATTTACATTCCCCATAATCCGCTTTTTACAGATCGTTGATTCTTGCAAAGAGTGCTCTCTATGCTTCTCTATCGAAGAAAATTTCTGTTCATATCTATTCAATGCTGAACTTAAATGACATTTGAGACGCATAGTATGAGACTCATTGTAATGCATAAAACATACAGCGGAGTGCTTTGCATTTACTTTCTCAAACTTTTATTGATAAACAGATAAGTCTTCTATTAGATAACAAATTGATTCCCACTTAAGCTTAGCTTTCATGAGTCTTAGAATAATAATTGTTTCCCTAATATGGTAAATATAAACGCCTATTTGGTGATTATAAATGACGTGCTTAACGCAAATAATATGATATTTATATTTGATCATAACTTAATACAAAATAAGCGACAGTACATGACATGACATGACATTACATGACATGTTGCCATTAAAGTTGAGACAAATCCTTTTCAATCCTGACTTGTGTGCCTCAAATTGTACAGTCGAGCCAAATAAGTTTCATTATTACATCGCTTTTGTGACTTTAGTTATACATTGCATCTATCATTTTATGTAAAAACAAATCATAAAATATTTAATATTTATTTATGAAAAAGTTCAAAAAAGTGTATAATAAATGTGCGCTAAAATATTTAGAAAAGTTACATAAGTTAAAAATCAGAATAAAATTTTGAATTTCGTTAAATCAAATCAATTTGATCCGATCCGACAATAATTGTTTTAAATCATTTTAAATTATAATATTATTTTAGCTTAAAACCGATCTGAAATTAGTCATGGAATTTAAACATAAATGGGATCTCATTTATAGTTAGTACTTGGTTTATATAAACATTTATCTATTTTGTAAACCAGTTCGGAGTTAAGCAAATTTCGATTTAGACAATGCATTTTCAATGCCCAATTGAGTTGTCTAAACCCAGTAATAACTGTATATAAGTTACATCAAATAACTAACAATTTATGCTAAATACTAAAATTATTCTTATTTCAAAAACTTCCGATTCTTAAAATGTTTACGCAATGATAAACTTGTCTAAAACTCTATTATTGTATTAGCATTTGAGAAAATATTGATTTATTATAATTTTAAATTTATTTTTAAGTATTTTGAATAAGATTCGATTTGTTTCTTCAATAAATACAATATAAATTCATATTTGATAGCGTAAGTTATTTTTAAAACTTTTTAAACTCACAAAGGATTACTTCAAGCGTTTCAAGTAAAAGTAATTTTATTAGATTAGATTTATTATTAACGGATATAAATCAGGATTAATTTCGATTAAAATTCACAACAAATGTTGTGCCGACAAATATAAACATGAAAAATAATGTTAAAAATAAAATAACTTTGATTACGATTGATTAAAATTCCGATCTTCCAAAACTTGTATTGTTTTTTGCTTAATTTGATCATTCTTTTAATTAACAAATTATAAATTAAGTGAAATGACTTAAAACAGTATTATTACTTAAAACACTTTAAGTGCGGCGTCTTTCGATGAAATAATTGTATCTTAAATGTCAACTTTCATCGTTATAAGAATTTTTAGCGAATATTGAAAATCTAAAGGTAAGCAATATCTAAACTGTATGAGTTAAAGCTCTGCATTTGATCCTAAAATCTATTCTTTTGTTAAGATTCTAATTATTTCAAAACATTGATTCGTCTTTTAAGATGTTACGAATTGAAAATTAATGTTAACCTTACAGTCTAACTCTGATTATGTGAGCCCTTATTTCTTCAAAAAGTGTGCACATAATGCTGAGTTCACAATAACGGTTTAACCGTTTATTGTGAACTCGTTCATATTAAGCGAACATTGTTTACTATGAGACAAAATTCCGTTCTTAGATGTTCTTAGTGTACATAATAAGCGGTTGTTCACATTATCCGAGTTATACTGTAATTTATGTTAAATTTTTAAATTTAATTATTTGAGACATATAAACCAAATCAAAGTTTGATGTAATGTATTGAATCTGGGGGGGGGGTCTACATGTCAATTATATAAGGGAGAAAATTCTCCCTAAAAAATGGCTTTTAATAAATAAATTTTAACAGAACTTATATTATATTAATATTTGCATAAATCACAAGATTCTAGAGGTTGAAATTTTCATTTAAACATGGAGTGTATAATTGATCACTTTTTGATTAAATTAAAAAAATTTATTTTGAACTTATTACTCAAACATAATTAACAAATTTTTGAACAATAATTTAGTGGAAACTAATAAACAAGTTTATAAAAAATAAATTCAAAGCATTTAATTATTTAAAATAAATCTAAACAAATCACGAAATGGCGTACACTTTATAATATTTTGATTATGAAAGTACTGTATATATTCATAAATTCAATTTTATAATTTTATTCGCATTAAGTAATTGACAATTTATAGTGGCGTTATGTTGTCAAACAAATTGGATTATGAATTAATAATGCATTAGTTGTAACCGAAAAGTAAAAACTTTTTTGTTCATTATTTACGCGATATTTAAAAAGCAAATTTCAAATATAAAAACGCAAAGTAATCGAATTTTAAGACGACATCAAAATGATTGGCAAAATTGTATTTAAAATATATAATAGTTTGCTTATACAATAAAATTTAGAAATCATCACATTATAGTAGTGCTAAAGTGCCGAAAGCATACTTTAGTTGATGAAGCTTTAGAAGCCAAGCAATCGAAAAATAAAATTGTTAAAACCTAAATAACATGTAATACTCGAGACCATCACGTTTATTGTGCATCAAATCTATTCAATTGAATAAAGCGATATAATTTAATAAAATGCATAAGTAATATAAGTAATAATGTGTTTTACTGCTCCCCATCGAGACGATTGAACAACAGGTACGCCAGCAATAATTGAATTTGGCACTCAATTCAATTCTGACGCGTTTAGGCAACTAAATCATAAAAGCCATTATCTACAAATTGCGGGCCTTAAAAGTCTTAATGTTTATATTTCACATGATAGTCATAATATTATAGAGTTTCCAATTGTAACGCTTTCTATTTTGCAAGCCTTGAGGGCTTGATTTTTCAATAACAGCCGTTGTTTTCCAGCTCTACTCAAATATAAGCACTTCGCTAAGTTCAGCGCGGAAATGAAAATAGAGATCGTAGAGTAAATTTATAAGTAAATCAATGTGCATGTGAGTGAGAAAGTAGGGAGAGATGCAGAGATGAGGGAGAGATGAGGGAGAGATGCAGAGATGGAGAGACGAGCGAGAGATGAGGGAGAGATGCAGAGATGGAGAGATGAACGAGAGCTGAACGAGAGGCAGAGAGCGAGCGCTAATAAATGAATTGAAAAATATATTTGCATAAATCACAAGTTGCCAGTGATTGAAATCCTCATTTAAGCAAATGCGATACCAAATGTTTGTTAAAACAAATTTGAATAATTTTGCCTAATTTGCAAGAATTTCATTTCCTGAAGGAAAGCGCATAAAAATTGCACAAAATTGAAAAATCATTTAATGAATTTGTATATAAAAGAAAACTATACAGTTCTGTATACACTAATCAAATTGAGTGAATTGTTAATTTGCCGCAATTTAAAATCGTTTTATATTATACTAAAAGTATATGATGTGTGAATCGATAAATAAATGCAAAGAGACTGTTAGAGTCACTGTTATAGTCATTGTTCAGTCATTGTTCATTCACTGCTACAGTCATTTATTATACAATAGTTAAGCTTTTATTAATGAGGTCGACGTGTTCTTTAGCTCGCAATCGTAACGCGACTATACTTGAACTTCGATGATCGAACAATGGTATGGATATGTCTTTCGCGTTCACATTTATGCATAAATTGTCGTCAATTGTTCTCACGTTTGTCTCATTACATAATTGATTAGAGATGATCGATGCTTGAGATGCTCTATTAGGCAAGCTTTTAGTGTCGTTACCCGAAACGTTGACCGACAGATTCAACGGACTCACCGCTGGACTCAGAGTCACTGACGTCGATGTGCTTGAATTGTTGTTATTCCTCGTGATTGAGCCCGAAATCAATGACATGCTGGGCATCGAGTTCGACAATAGTGGAGAAATGTCGGCAATAGTTTGGTTTGACTGAAGCAAGTAATTCGAGTATAGAGACGACGGATGAGAGAGAAATGTCGATAACGGACTTGGCTTGAGATGAGGCGACGCACACGAAGAGCGAGACGCAGACGAGGCCAGCCATGAGTCGAACTGCATCGACGCCTGCAAGTGATGCATAGTTGCCATGTTCGCCATATTCGGCACTGAGCTGTGCGACAACGAATTCGACATCGAATTCGACAACGAATTCGCTTCAGCCTTGAGTGCTGCTGACGACGGCGATACGGGTGAGGACCGCGACAGTACTGAAAGGCCCACACTATTCACTCCACAACTCGGTGTGTGGTAATCATTGACGCTTAATGTTCTTAACGTGTGCTGATTCTCCAACTTTTCCTGACGACGCCATTTGGCTCTTTCGGACAGACATTCAGACAATTAGACGCTTATTGACAATACAGTAGTTCACATTTCGTGCACAAACAAACTCAATAAACTCGATAAAAAATATTTGTTTTATTTTAATTGATTTTGTAATTTGGCATTCACTGAACATACGGCATAAAACTAAATCTATATCAAATGTATACAAAAATCTATCTAAATTTAATTTGTATAAAAATAAACTTTCAAATATTCTTACCTTCTATTTTGAAACCAAACCTATTAAAATAAAAATAATTAATTAATTAAGAATATTAAAATATTAAAAGGATAAACACTATTAAGACCTCGATTTTCAAATAAAGAAATTTAAACTTCGTTTGCAAATTCTGAAGACAATTTCGTCTATACCTGATTATCTATACCTATATAGACAATCGATTAACACCTATTTCGGGTAAAATAGATAGGTTTGTGTTCGCCTAAGTATCGATTTATCGATAGATATTTATTTCACAAAACTCGAATAAGTGTTTGAAATCTCATATATTTTTGAACACTTGAAATAATGCATTATTTTTGTTTTAATGCTTTTTTGTATTAAAAATATTATAGATTTAAATAATCTTTTTCGATATATTCAAACATTTTTGCATTAAAGAGTGATAAAAAAATGTATAAAAGATTTGATAAGTCGAGTGAAATTTGTTCAAACACTTGAAGTTATAGGCAAATATCACTCGTATCCATATTTCAGAAAAGAATGAAAATTTGTAAATAAAATAAAATAATTTGCAAAACATGAACATCAAAGAATAATTTATAAATAACTTGCATAACTAAATATAATAATTTTTACAATGAAAATTTATAAAAATATAGTCGTTATGCTTGGCTTATATTTTTTATAAACACTATCATGTAAATAGTGCTTACGTTGACATTTATTCTTCACAGAACATTACTGTATTTAATTGATTAGACGAATAATTTAGTTTATCATTTTTATAATAACGATCAGTTAACAATTATTTCATTTTATGTTATGTCAATATTTAGTTTTGAATCTTAAAATTAAAGCTTATAAGGAATTTGAATAATTATTATCGAGTAGTCATTGAAATGGTTATAACACTAATTTTCGGTGAATAAAAGCATAATGAATATAATAGAAAAGTTAAGAATTAATAATCACTCTATATATGACATAATAAATTAAAAATTAATTAATCTTTTGTAATTAACTTTTAAGGTAGCGTTACGGTTATGGTAACTTTTTGTAATTAAGGTTGAAATAGATTAAAATGGAGTAAATTATATTTAAAAATTACCTGAACTCTAACTTCTGGTAGATTGACTTTCATGGCTAACTCCTCTCGACTTCATAAATAGATAGAAAATATGAATATATAGAATATATAGAAAGTGTGATTGAAAGTGTGATTGAAAGTGTGTAACCTATAAACGTCGGGGTAGTGGGACTTCTCGAAAGCCCTTTCAAGCTCGTGCAGTTG
>JAQIYA010001665.1:0-11963 GCA_034699355.1 Microtritia minima
CTCACTCTCACTCACTCTCTGCACTAAAAGAAATTTAAAAACTTAAAAAATCATAATTTCTTTCAAACGTTTTTATGGTTAATCTGTTAATAATAAATCTTTCAATAATATCTCACTGTGTTTCATAATCTGAACTGAATATTTTATTATCTGAAGTTTTCAGATGACTTTTCTTTCTAAAATTTATTTTTTGCAATAGAACTAAACAGTAAAAAAACTTAAATCATAAACGCTAAGTATATGATTATTATTCGAGAAGTGTATATTTAAAACAATTATTGGTGTTAATATTTTAATTAGACATTAAGCATATTTATGCAAATAATATGCCACGCAATATAAATCATTTTGACAAACTTTATTATTATGTAAATAAATATAATTAAATTCAAAACTTTGTTGAATAAACATAGTCAAGTGATTTCTATTGGGGTAATTTAAAGTTGATAGTACTTTAATTAAATAAATATTTAAAATAATAATAATGATTAAATTAGAATATAATTTCGATTGAAATATGTCACAAAAACAATAAAATCTCAAAAAACATTCCGACCATTGGTTAATACTTAAGTAAATAGCAGTCGTTATATCAATACTTTTTGAAAAATCTAATTTAAAGCAATATGTCGTTGTCATACAGTTTGTCAAATAATTTCAGAAAAACATAAAAGCTAATTTTTGCAATTGATTTTATATATTAAACATAAAGTTAAACACAAAATTCAACTATTTTATTCAATATATCATTAAATACAATGCATAAAATAAATATATTGCTATGTTTAGTATAATTATATTATGAGACTTAATGTTTTATTAAATCAATTTTTTCAAAATTTTAAGTAAAATTTAATATATAACTTCTTCTATTTGCGACTCAATTCAATAACTGATTATTTGCAACGATATGCACGTACATGTAGTGTCACTTAATGCCAAAAATGTATGATCGAAACAAAGGTTACGAATGAGTGCATTTGACAATAATTGTTAATAACAAAGAACACGTTAATGACATACTTGTTTTAAGGCACACTCGCAGTCATCCTTAAGAGCTCGCAATAAATCCATTTCGGTCCTCAAGACACTGATATCCCACATGAAGTTTTCAGCTATTTTATCCGCTTTTCTCCCCTTAATGGACGCCTGTGCGCAATGAGCGGGTAATTGATCGCCGAGACTGACGACCGCTTCATGAATCTCGGATAACTACGACAAATAAATGAGTTGAAAGTGAAATATAATATCACCTATTATTTACCGCATACCATGTCTATGGAAGTGCTGGCGTTTTGAGTTACGTAATAGAATTCAGCCATAGTTTTCTCGAGTACAGTCATTGTCTTGTTTAGCTTTGTTGTGAGATCTCCACTCCATCTCAACATCGGATACTGTATCATACATTTCAAATCATTAAATGTATGGCAAAGCGTCGCATTCAGCGAATACCAAATTAATTAAAACTATAATTAAAGTATACTACATTTATTAAGTATACTCGCTTTTTCTCCCCCTCTCTACCCGTTCTCAAACCAATTCAGTGTTAGTTAATATGATAGCTATTTTAATTATAAACTCGTCAATTGTCGTCAGACAGCAACTGTAAAATTGAGCCGACATTCTAACGTCAATGATTTTAAACAGCCTTAATAAATATTGATTTAATCTAATTTAATCCAAACGAGTAACCAGTTTTACTGTCGAGTAAATATTTTCTCCCTCCTATCGAAATCTATTACCATAATTCACAACATTTCTTATGTGATATTTATCTTTAGAATTCAATAACAGCAGAGTTATTAAATTAAGGGAATAACAAAATGCGAGTCAACGCCACATTAGTGCCGAACGCATTAAGTTAATCATTTTAACGCGCCGTAGCCTTCATTGTAATATTTTTTTTAATCTATTTATAAAGTAACGCGAGATCATTTTATTTAGTGTTAACTATTTTGCATAAGTTTTTATCAAATATTTAGGAAACATCGTTTTCGGTCAGTAACCGAATTTGAACGAATTTAACTGAATTTGATAGTCATTTATTCGTTTAGATGTAACAAATTAGCGAATTTTACAGAAATTAAGGCATTTTAATGGCTTTTAATTTTTAATTTTATTTCAGAAATTTTTCATAGCATATTGAAAAATAGATTTTTCAAAACCAGCAGATTATTCATTATTTCATAATTGACTTTTAAATAATTTTTAAATTCATTAATAATAGCATAAATATTAATGTATTTAAATACTAATCTAATCTAAATGTCCTTCAAATACTAATCTATATATTTTTTAATTATTGATTAAGTTATGTAATTTTTATCCTCATATATTAAAAATATCTTTAAATTATATAAATATTTCGGCAAACTGTTTCGATGCCGAGCGATCATAAAAATTGAATAATTCGAGATTCGAACTGATATAAAATATTTAAATTTTCTTGTTTCAAATCATTGTTTTATAATTAACTAATTGATTAAAATATTAAAAAGTTATTTAATATAAATTGCTGTATATTATTAACTTTATAACCTAATATGAGCGCCGAATTTCAACATTTTACTAAAAATATTAGTTCTGATCGAATTTGACTTCCAAATGTTTGCACAGACCGAAAACGATCGACTCTTTCTATATTTGAATTATAAAATTTGAATAATGAAATACTAAACTTTGAATATCATCGAACATTATTATCTCATAAGCTCATCAATCATTATTTATAATATTTTCTACAATATTGTTTCATATTTCTCAGTACATTGTTTGTGATTAACACAATAGATTAGAAATTAAACAATTTTCAATAAAATTCTCAATTTAAAAATTCATAATTGCTTATATAAATGTCAAATCATTTATACATTTAAATTAAGTTTAAAAATTCAATATCATTTATTGTTAAATATAATGTTATGAATAATGCATTGAGAATGGTATTCAGAATTTTTAAATGTAATTCTTAAAACTAAAAATTTTGTAGATTGTGATTTGAATATTTAATTAATTTCAAATTAAATTCAATCTTAAATAATTTTATCTAAAATATTTTTTAAGTTCAAAATCAAGAAATAAAACTATTACTATATTGCCTTAAGTAAAATATCTAAATATTAAACAAATTGTATATAAAAAACAGTGATTGTAAGCTTATATAAATGGCAACATAAGAATAGAAATTTTGTTAAAAATCTATAAAGAGAATGCTTAAAATATATAGAAAGTGATTTTAGTGAATATATTGTAGGATTTTATATTTTTGCAATCGTAGAAAACGCTTATAAAACTATTTGATAACTCATACTATAAAATTAACTCAAGAATACACTAACGTAAGTTTAAAATAACAGAAAAGACCGGAATTTAATTCACATTTAAAATAAAATTTTACAATTTTTACAATTCATCTCATTTCCACAAATTTTTTAATTTTTCCTCCCAAACCTAATTCTTTCCAAATTCTCATTAACTCAGAACTTTCTAATGCAATATTAATTCTATATTGCATTACTTCGTGAAGTATTCAAAGTTATTTATAATACTGTAAAGAAAAGCATTCATTTATTTAATAAAAATAAATACAAATTAAATTCATTTGTATATACTTCGTATGGTATTTCGTATGTAAGCATTTCTAGTTGTGTAGAAATTGATAAAGAATTCACATCTACGCAGAAATGGTTAACTGCCTTCTGGTCATATTAATCATTTAGCATTAATTTAATACTATAATATAATAATGATAATGATTGTAATTTACATAACGATTACGTGCTATTTTGACATATTTTAAAAACACTAATTCTCTACAAAAGATTAACAAACAAATTAATAAATGAATTGCAAATTAATTTGTTTGTTTAAACTGTCAAAAAACATATAAAACAGATAATATTGAAAAAAAGATATGATAACTTGAAATAATGTTAACATAAATGGTACAGAGTAGACGTGAACGTACCCCTTGATCAGCGACGACAACATCGCAAGTGGTAACCGCAGGAGAGGAGGCCAACCGCAACGTCAATACTCGCAAACACTGAGCCATGTTTGCGCTCTCGTGTAGCGAACACTCGTCACACAAGTCAATGATGGCCTTCTCCACACTTTTACGCAATTGCATAGACTCTTGAATCAAAACGGAAGAGTTCTTAAATTGCTCGTCAATAGCTTTGACGCCAACCGACCTCAGATCAGTTGATTGCTTCTGAGACCAGCTTCGCTTTCGGCGTAACTTTTGTTTCGATCCGTATCGATGTGTTAATGAGATGTGAACGAAGAGAGTGGCGTTTGGCAGACACTCGCCCGTCAGCGAGCAGAGTCTTACGTGCTTATAACCGGATTGCACGCACTCGATCGGCACCGTGTACTGACCAATAAAGTCATCGTTGATGTAGTCGTCGTCGAGCACTACGAACCGCAACAGAGCCAACTCAGGCACTGATATGTTAAACTCGAAACTTTCATCGAATATAGGATTGTGCGCGTCGGTGGACACGGTTCTGGTGCGCGCTTCGGCACAATCGGCGGGTACGCCGAACACCTGAAGAGTGACGAACGGGTCGATTGAGGTGGCTTTACTGGACGCACCCCTCGGACGCGGCAATTGCTGGCCGCTTATTATTTTGAGTCGAATGCATAGCGGATCGATTCCTGGCAACGAATCCTTTCGTCGGGCGCTAAACATGCAGAAGCGTTCCCTAAGAAATGCTGGCTTTAGAACGAAACCGCACGACCCGTTCTGCGCGAACCAACCCCTGTAGAGGTCCATCATTTGGCCGCCGGTTTGGTAGTTCATGGCCACCAATTGGACGCCACAGTTCCAGAAGTCCAACGGATTCACATTACTAGAGTCGACTCGACTGACGTCGGGCGACACTTGAGTGATGTACACTTTGTTGTGATGCGCCAAATCTTCGGCGCACGTGAGCGCCAGTTTGGAGGCCAGCGCTTCACTGAATTGACTGACTTCGTTCTCCTTCTGCGAGTGTTGTGTTGTGCAGAAGTCAGACAAACGGATTCGATTCAATGCCATCAAATCGGACAGCTCTTTGCATAATGGCATACGTTTGTGACCGTTTTTGCCGCGAGATTCGTCGTCTTCGTCGCTCACTTCGCCGTCGGTGTGGTCGCCATTGGACGCCAACTTCTTTCCCTTTAATATTATTTTGCCGCGAAGTTGTTGAGGAGACACTTGCATAGGAATGAGTGGATCGTTATTTTTTGCAACATAGAGAGCACTTCCGAACAGATTGACAATCATTGACGCGATTTGCTTCTGAGACTCCACTGAGCAATGATTTTCCAAATGAATTATTAAAGGATAGCTATCAAAATATAAATAAATTCTTTTTTACAAATATTTAATAAAACTAAAAAAAATTATAACTTAAAAATCAATAGACACTCGATTAAAATTTTTATAGAGACAAAATGTTTTGAGATTTCTTTTTAACTAAAGATACTGCAATAAAATTAATGAAATTGTTTAACAAATTTCTTTCAGAATAGTTTTGGATAAATACATATTATTGTATATAAACTTATTTAAGGTATGTTTAGAATAATAAATACTTCAAGCGTAAAATATATAAAGAAAATCCATTAAACAAATACGATACGTATGTTTCATAAAAAACAATTTAAAATAAAATAATGCACTTCTTATGAGTTAGAAAATATTGGTAAAAATGAAAAAAAAACGTTAAATTTATAAGATTTTAAGCAAAAAAATAAAGATATATGATATTACATAAAGTTTGATTAGGTTTTTCAATCTATTCAAAATTTTAAATATATCAGACACTTTGAAATTTATAAAATGACAGCAAAAGTGTTCATTTATCTATTATAAGAATATCCAACCATTATGTTGATCGTTAGACATATGAATGCAGCTTAGATATCATTTTCAATGATTTTAATTAAAATTTTTAAAATTTACCATTTACTATACCTTTTCAAGTTTGATATTTTTAATAAAGTAAAATTCACTTATTGAAAACATTAAGAATAATGTGAAAATATACCCTAAAAATCTAAAAAGAGTTAATTAAAAACTTATAGTGTATTGATTTGATAAACATTTGAGAAAGACTAATGTTAAGAGTGCTTAAATGCTTGTTCATTGTTCACAACAGTATACACTTTTAACAGCAGTTTTAACAGTAAAGCAAATGACGGGAAAAGGTTAAAACGTCAAATTTTTCGTTAACCGTTTATTTTAACCGTTAAGCTAAAAATTTGTATTAATTTATAAGCCTAAACACAGAATTATACTTTTGTCATTTAATTATAAATTCTGGTTCACTCTTAATAATATTTTCTATAAAAAACAAGATAATAAAATGTTATTAATTGTTTTTTATATATTTGAACCATTGAATGTGATTAAAAACATATTTCAATCATATTGCGATGGGTGTGTGCCCTTCACTTCGTTACAACATTTCTCTCAACTCTCAGTTTACATTATTAATTAAGTTTTTAACTTATTTAACTTTATTATAGTATTAATTATTAATATGCAATTTTTTTGTCAAACTGTCTATTTGTCTATTGACAACTCAGTCATGTCGTCACATAATGCAACAGTAGCTCATATAGCAATCAGTTGCGTTGTGGTAAATAATTAATTGCGCATTTATTTAATTAAATAATTCTCAGTTATATCATTTTATAATTTAATTAAATTTAAGATTTATTGAGATTTCTATGTGGAGATTTATATATGGAGATTTCTCGGCTCACATCGACGAATCGATTTTACAAACAGATTATTAAAATTCGATATAAAATGTGAATTTGAGTTGCATTTTGGCATTCGGGAAGTTATTTTGCTGATCGGGAATTTTTAAAACTTTATTTAAAAATTTACTTGAAATAGTTTTTTTTAAAATAAACATAAAGTTTATTTTAAATATTCATAATATTGTAAATCAGCTTTATTTCACAATTTTTTTCAATAATTTTTTAAAACAGGGCAACAAATATGAAAAATATATTTTTTGAAAAAATATTTTTAAAAATATTTATATAATATATAATATTTATTAATAAAACAATATTTTTTAAAAAAGGTTGAATTTAATTACAATATTTATTATGAAATAATATGAAAAGCATACATGTATAATAATGTGGAAAAGCATGCATTTGGAGAAAATAGCAATTAATAGAGTCGGTCATAACTTACTCAGACATGACAAAGGCGTTCGCGCTGATTGTTTCGAGCACATCCTCGAGAGGAACTTTTGAAGTGAGTGTATTTCCATGATAAACAACAGCACCATCACTGCCATCAAAGCAGTCAACTTTTATGCAACGACAGCCTTCAATTAAACGGCAAGACATTTGTGTTACGCTAACGTAAAAAGAAAAACTTTCTCATAAGTTGCTCATACCCTGCAATAGCACTCTTGCATAGCCTTCACAACTCGACGGACCTTTTAGTTGATCTTCGAGTAGATATCTTGAAAAGAGTATTGAAGAGTATTCTCATTTAAAATTATAATATAAAGATTTATTTTAGTGGAGAAGTTCTTTATTGAAATTTAGTTTAAACTTTCTTTCAAACTAAAATAATATTCAAGTTTTTGTAGTTATGATTTGACACGTTATTGATTTTATTGAACCAATTCTTAAAAGCAAATCTAAAAACACAAGCGATAAGTGTATGATTTGTAAAATATTCCTTTCCTTTGCCAAACTATGCGCTCAAAAATCATTACAAAATAAATTATGCAGAATAACAGCAGAATTGATAACATTGATTACCGTGTATTATAGACACGCGAATAAGAAATAATTCCTAATGTGTAGTAATTTGTTTCATTTCAAATAAAGAATAATTTAAACATAGATAAAAGTGATCATTATTGGCACTTAATTTTTTATAACTTTAATCATTAAATGACATTAAAAATGATCACTTTTGATGATAACTTTTTATCTTTCAGAAATAAAAAGTAAAAACAGATATATTAGTGGTAAAAATTATCGAAAAATTTAAAAAAGCAAAAAAATCATACTATTCTGTAATAATAGGAAATAATAAATAATACAATAAAATTAATTTTATTATACTTTATATATAATTCCTTATCTTAAAAAGTTTAAGTATAGATATTTATATAATTATTATATAAAAATTAATAAGTATTGATAAATTAATATTTAGAACCAGAATCAATCTTTATAATGAGTTCGTAAATATACATTAATTATCAAAACAAATAGGAATATGATTTTACTAAGAATTTTGCGGCGTTCAGAACTTTGTACAACTTTGATACGTCATTAAATACACATTTCATTGTAACCACAATATTTTTACTGTCAATCAACAAACTCTTCATTTTTAAATTCTTCGAATCGCTTATATTGAAAATTTCATAGTAAAATGTTGAAACTTATTATTTTTCTTAAATCGAAATATTTTTAAAAATTAGTTGCTCTAATAGTTTATAAATCCTTCTTTTTATATTTTATTAATGATTCTTAATTAATTTAGTTTTCATATTTAAAATTTCTACAACTTGTTTAACATTTATACATCTTCTTTGATAATACAATTTTTCCTCGTTATAACTAAATACTAGTTACTTTTTAATCTTTAATATTATACTTTATAATTTCTTTCAATTTTGCTTAACTTCGTTTAACATTTAATATGATTTATTAAAACATTAATCATTAATCAGTGCGTTAAAGTTGAGTAAATAATTTAAAAATAATAAATATTATGAAACATAAAATAAAAATTAAAAGGAGGTTAAATGTTTAAATTGTATTTTTAAAAATTTTATATGCAAAATGTAGCATAAAATAGAATATTGCATATAAATATTTAAAAATTTTATTAATACAATAATTGTATAAATTATTAGTCTACGAATATACTGTGGTATAGCAATGCGTAATATAAAAAAGTAATTAATACTATAATTTTTTCTTTAAATTCTTTTTCATTAATTATTTTTCTAAGAAAGAATCTTTTCAACAAAATCAGAGTAGAAAAAATTAGCAGTTATATTGTAATTCTGTTCATATCGTGCAAACACAACAATAGAGTAACAAAACAATACATCATCCCTTAAATTTTTGCTGCTCTGATTTTGTTGAAAAGAATGCCTTTTCTAAATAATAAATTAATGAAAAATAAGAAAATAATTTTAAAGATATTTAAGATATTTAAGACTTTTTACTTATAGCTTTCGTAATTTTTCATTTGCGCAATCATTATATGTTTAATGCCAATCAATTTCCTTTGTTCTCGCAATTTTAAATCAGATTTTAAATATTTAATAATAAACTCAAATAAATTAATATTATAATTTAATTAACAATTAAATTATGTGCGCATTCATTAAACCTTTCTCGAGTCTGCCAAATCTTAAAAATTCTTAAAAATCTTGTTTGTCGTGAGAGACCCAACAATAATTGTTCTGAGAATTCTACTTTCAGAACACATTTCAATATTCTGAAAGCTCTTTTTTCATTAGTAGTTTATAAGTAGCTTATAGTAATGAATTAACGTATAAGGGATTTGATTGTTTTATTTTTATTTTATATCTTTGATTTTTTTATTGCTTTTGAATATGTATTGTGCTGAGAATACGAGTTATTAAAATAAGTTTGAAAATTAGGTTAAATCTAAATCTATTAATTTCATATAAAAACCTACTAAAACAAAGTAAACCTACTAAATATTTCATATTCATTCCAAATTTTCCATTACATTCGCACTAAATTTTCAATTTAACAATCATTTTATTTTACTCATTCCATAGACTTTAATAAATCCAACTTCTATTCTATTCCTTATAATAATCATAAATCAAATCTTCGATTTAAATATGAGGAATCGATTTCAGGATAACATTTTTCATAATTTTTTAAATAATTAATTAATCATAGAATAAATTTTTAATCGAAAACTATTCAAATAACTCGTATGTATTAAGTAAAGAGATTTAATAATTAAAACCCTTTAGTAATTACAGCACATGAAAATTTTTAAATTAAACTTTTACAATAAATTTTATATTCAGTAGCGATTCAACAACTTTGATGTATACCACTCACAACATTAAAGCTTAAACTTTCAAAAACAGTTGTTAGCACTTAAAAGTCTTTTAGTAATGAGAAATTGCAGAACAAAAACTCTGTAAGAGTGTAAAGCAATTTAATCATTAATAATGCAATATTTGAAGCTTAGCTCATACTTAATTGAACCATTTTTATGACTTTAATAATAAAACTAAGTTTGACGCAACTCTCAAAGAATAATAAGCGAAGTCTATTCTAAAAGTTCATTCACTGTACAGAAAATGGTGTTTTATTATTCGGTTCGTGGCTTGATATTCAAAAATATGAATACAAACTTACGTGTTATGAGACGAGGAGATGAAATAATGAGATAATGGCTGTGACATGTCGTGGCAGATCTCTCGATGAAAAGGTGACATAATGTCGCACTCGTCTGAAAGAAGGAATTGAGTGAAGCCATCAATGAGTAGCTGTTTGTTACTGCGCGCCTCTTCCGACGGCTCGTATTTCACTATCAGATTCTCGCACTCCTCTAAACTTAAGCCACAAACTCCTTGTTCTCCTTCCAAAAAAAGCTGAAATTCTTCAACTGTCATGTAATCGCGACCGCAATATCTAAAGTAGCGAAACAAATGTCAACAATATTTCACAAAATATTGCGCTAAATTGAATACAAATTGTCTGTCGTGTAAACAAAACTGGTGTATATTTAGTTAAGACATGCCTGACTAGAATAAAGTAGATGTCAGGTCTGGTGGCTGTTTCGGTGAAGAGCGTGATGAACACGTTTTTGCTGATCCTTCCCCTCTCCTCCTCGTCTTTGCCGAACTCAAACTCCATTATCTTCTGCTTAAGGCTTCGTATGCATAAATTATCGTTCAGTTTCTTCATCAGCGTAATGGTCTCCCACTCGTCGAGCATACCCTTGCGTTCGGCGTCCGCCTGATCGAACACCTGCCGCAACCAATTCTCCCGCATCTTCTGTCGGCCTTCGATCGCGTCGGGAGCTATTGGACAACAGCACAAACAAGATCAACATAATTAATAATTGCGTTCACACCTTATAAGTAAAGTTATGCGCCATTAGACAAACTGTAATCATGTCTACAACAACTACGCTAATCTCTCTACTAATAATTAATTTCTTACAAATACATTGCTTCTAAGTATATGTTCTCTAAATGGCTCGTTATTCGGTTAACAGTAAAAGCAAATAATCATTTGTCTTAATGTAGAGGAAAATGAAAATATTGTTTCGCATTAATAATTGCGAGAATGGGTACGAAAGACGTTACTCGCGAGTGACACTTATTGCTAATGCATTAAAATTTTTAATAATTTAAAAGTTAAATTTTTCAAATAAAAATAAAAACACGTTATAAAAATTTTTATAAAATTTTCAACACAGCATAATTCTTAGATATAATTTTAATATGTTTTTAAAATATTAAAATAGCATGCATTAACTTCATTACTCTTTTACTCTATCGTTACATAATTTACATTTGAACGATTTACTGCAAACTTTTAATCATTTTGTGCGTTTATAACTTAAAATAGCATTCATTCATTCATTTATGCAAATCTATTTAAATAAAAAGCATAATAATAATAATTACATGTATGATAAAAAATAAAACTAACACGGTAACTATTTTTGGGCGGACGCACCGATTTTGATGGGGTTTTTTTTATTCGGTAATTTTAATCATATAAATAAATAATAAATGATAAAATTATCCTGAAGTTAAAAGGGGGAAAGAGGGGGAGGGTTCAAAGTTGCATTTTTGGCCAGACTCGGGGAGCTAGGTTTGGTCTGCTTGTGGTGTAAACCCTATCAATATATATATCGTTGTCTTCGGAATAAACAACTGAAGAAGTTTAAACCACTTCCGACCAGATCTGAC
>JAQIYA010001666.1:0-11963 GCA_034699355.1 Microtritia minima
TAATAGATTTTCATTTTTGATGCAAACTAATTGAAAAATTTTGTAAAAAGTCATATCAGAAGTCTTTAAAAAATAAACTATTTAGAATAAAATATTTTTATATTTAATAGACGATAAAAGATAATTATGTCAACAATTAATTTATAAAATAATATTTCTAAATTTTATTGTATTATTAAGTTAATGTTTTATTTTAAATAATTTATTTTTTTAGACTTCTGATATGAATTTTAACAAAATTTTTCGATTAGAAATTGCATTAATAATTATTCCATTAATTAATATTATTTGCATTAACAAATAATTAAGACATTTTGAATAGATATTATAAATCTAGCGCTATAAATTAAAACAAATTAATCCTATAACTAAAAAGCGGACATTTCGATTAAACAAAACCACTTCATAACAAGATTAAACTTGTGTTAAATGGGTATAAAGTTGAAAACAATTCCTAATAGTAACTTTTAATAATTTTTTTTCATAAAAATCCGGATTATTATTATTTTTTTTATTAGTTTCTATTGAAATTTAACATTCTTTTAATCAAAATAAAAATTTATTAACAAACGACACAATTTTCCAGAAGAATCACTCAAAACTCATCATATTATTCACTTAAATTCTTTTTACTATTAATAAATAGTATTAAATATAACGTAATATTCTGATTAATAAATTTCATATTTATCACAAAAACAAGAAACTTTAGACTTTATATAACGGAAAACCATTTTTTGTGTATAAAAACCGAATTTTATCAGTTTATTTAACCGAAATGTCCGCTCTTTACTTATCACTTAAATTTCTAAATTATAGTCCTAACAATATAAACGTCAAATCTTTTAAAAATCTGTAGTTTATTCTAAATGTTTAGAGTAAAAATGCCATAAAAAGAAAAATAAAAACACTATTCATAACTTGATAATAAGCTAAATGACAATAACCTAACAATAAATATTCAAATAAATGCCAAATTGATATATTTTATAGATATATACAAATGTCAAACAATTATAGACATTATATTATTCGCTTAATGTATTTAAATAACAAATCAAATTTAAAAAATTTATCATTTCTAAACAATTGCTTTTCCTTCGTCTTACACATCAAATTTTATTTTTGTTAAACTAAATATTATAATTCAAAATTGCAATTTAAATAACATTCTTGTTTAGCGTTATTCATATTTACTTAATTGAATGGCTCTCAAAAGCTTAAATAAGCGAATTAGTATCGGAAATAATTGTGTTAAATAATTAAATAATTGGTTTATTCGTTTATTACTTGTGTATGAAAAAAATGAGTAAATAAAAATTTTAAAAACATGTTTACAGTCTTAATAACAGTAAACCAAAGTTAAATGAAAGTTAAATTATTGAATCACACAAAAAATTGTTGTCATAAAGCAGATTATGATTCAAGCCATTCATCGCACACTCATTTTCAAACCGCAATTTGTGCGCAACCAGTTTGCTGTTTGCAAATTAATGAAATGCTAACACTATTCAATCACAATCGCTGTACAGCTAAACATGTCGAGCATAGCCAGAGGTAAGCGACAGGACATGAAAGCGAAAGCAGTACAGACCGTACAGAGCGTACAGCTATGATCACAACGAGTGGCCAATACCTGCTAATCGACATTCAGTGTACAACTCGTTGAAGCACTGGTCCAGATGTGACGACTGATCCAATTTGCCCGAAATCCACATCACGTAAGGGTTGTCCAGAATTTTAACAATTAATGAGATGCGATACAAAACACTAGAAAAATTGAAATGAGATTATAGTAATAATAATGTTTGTTGCGATCATTTTGCGAACTGTTTCACTGCTTATGCACTCATATTCGCTGTATTGCTATCCAACACAATCCAAGCCAACACACACTCGCACAACACTCGCAACACTCCTCCATATGATTGCACACTGCCATCAATAGTAACGTCATCTCATAGCAGTGTAATGCATATGCATATGCATTGCAAGCATTGGCAACAACTGTGAAACAACTATTGAAACTAATGCGGAGGTATGTGGAGAAAGTGAGCGAAAGGGACATAAGGGCGAGCCTTGACATGAAAACATTTCAGCATATTCTCGATTTCAATTCAATAGTCGGCGAGAATGTGCAAAGCCATCAATTTATTTATAACTTTGATGATGCACTTTATAATTACCTCTCCATTACTCTCTCCGCCGTCACTCGACGTCATTGGCAATGGTTGGCAATGGTTCGCCACTCACTTCAAACTTACTTCTTCGCTAAACTATTCGCAAATGACATTGAAGTTCAGCCATAAATAAAACGAAATCACTTTTAGAAATAGGTATGCGTTCAACACTAATAAATTGTCGCACACTTTTGCATATTTCGAGTCGCTATTCAAAAATTCAATTTAAGGGATAAAAGGAAAGATAGTGAATAAAGTAAAGTGAAGTTAAGGAAAGGAAAGAAAAGTATGAAAAATTGCCGCAACACTAACACATGAACGTACGAACACATGAACAGAGGAAAATTGTTACAGTGTTTGGGTAGAGCTATGCTTGCATTGGACTCTCCTTTCCTTAACTTGTTATTTGGATCATTCATTATCTTTCATTATCGGCTAAGATTTTGGTGAAGTAAAAACAAAAACATAAATAAAATGCAAACATCATATGCGACTAATCTAATCGTAATTTGTTAGCAAAACAGTTAAAACAACGTGACATTGAATGACACTCAATGCTATCCTATGCTGTCGTTTAGTTCATAACAACCATTTCTTTCATTACAATGCTTTTCTAATTCATAGCTCGTTGTTTCGACTTTTCATAAAAGTAGAAAAGTTTCTTTTGTTTATTAGTTACTAAATTCTCTTAATCTCGTTAATAATCCTAAAATCTTTTAGTATTACGTAAACAAAAAATGAAATAAGATATATGTTATGCAAATAAATAATATTTGTCGCCAAATAATGCGACAAATATTATCAGTGTTTAGTTAGCAAAGCCTTCTGCAGCGTATGTCCTCAGTTGACTCCATATCGTTATTCAACGATTGTGTGAGTCATAACTTTGCAAATATCTCTACTCTGTTTGTGACTTTGCATGCGATAAGTGTTGGCAACATATGTTGAGTTAGAATAGCTGTAAAAGTTTGCGTCATGTGGTTGTGCTCTGTGTTGAGCAGTCGTTCATTAGTCGTTCATTAGTCGTTCAGTAGTCGCTCATCAAGTATTGGTTCGTCATTCTCATTGGCGGCACGTATTGCTAATGACATGACGAAACGCTCGCTTACACCACATCAGACCCACTCTGTCTCACTCGGTCTCGCATACGAACACAAGAGTCAACTTTAGATAACTTTAACATTAAAAGCCGACACTTGTCTGGCTCGAGTCACGTGACGCGCTCATTAAACAGCTCAACAGCTTTCAACTTAATTGTACGCGTATTTGATGGTGTTTTACAACAACAGATAAGTTTTGAAGTTTTATTTGCGAAACATCAACATTTTTAATCACCCTTTGATTTTTTATCTTTAAACGTCTTTTAGCCTCATATTTGATTTTTAAACATTAGATAAAATTATTTATATTAATTTTATTAAATTTAAATTTATTTTCCTTTAATGAATTACAGACATATAGATTTGATTTTATAAGTGATGTTTTCTCTTAAATGTTACATATTTAGCGCTGAAAAGTTAATTCATATTTATTACATTCGTATTTAAGTGTTATAATTAAAGGGCGGATATTTTTGGTAAAAACCTACTTTTTAATTACATCCCAAAACTTCGGAAAAATGGTTATAAACTTACTTCACATTTGTTTAAGCAAATAAACTATTTCTCATAACAATCTCACATTGCTATGCATAAGACAAGGATTAAGAACTTTCAATGCATTTCTGGTTTTGTATAGAAAACATTGTAAATTTTACTTTAGTGAGAGCTGTTGACATTATTTTCTCAATTTTATGAAAAATGCCAAAACCAACAGAATCATGCTTTTAATATTAATTATATTAATTATTATGATTAACCATTAGTGAACTTTTACACTGTAAATTAAGCAAAAGTAAACTAAACTGTACTATTATTTTATGTCTTTTTTGTTATTTTCCCGAAAATCCCTAATTTTTAAATCTATTTTCCCGAAATCCCGAATTTTTGGCATAAAATTTTTTAAAATCCCTATTTTTAACAAGTTTTTAGCGCCGAAAATCCGTCCTTTAGTTATAATCAATAAAACATTGGTTTTATACATTCTTCTTCATTATATCTACACTCACAATAAAATTGTTCACAAATTTTATAAATCTTTATTATAAATTTAAAATTTAATTAAAATGCAATAACACGTTATATGTTTGTGCATTTATCGAAACATATTCCGTTTCGAGTGGCACTTGAAATGTTTTATACTATTTCTAAACAGTTCTTTACTAATAAAAACTATGAATACATTTAAATATTTATTGCTAACCATTTTAAGTGCTTATTTTGTTTTTTTAATCTGTTTTTGCTATTCGAAAACTAACAGAAACGCCAAAATCAATTAATAAGTTAACATTTTTATTGGCATGAATTTTATGGCATTACCTTACTTTAAATTGTGCACAACATTAAATAAAATCTAAGCGAGACTCATGTTTTATGCATATAAAATAATTCGGATAAAACTGATACTAAATTTTTTGCATATCAATCATAATCATAGTCATTCAATTTTTTACAAACATTTAAAAATCAGTATTTTTATTGAAATTCTATTTAAAATATATAATTTCTTCAAACTTCGAGATCTGTTGTTATAGCACTTCATTATCATTATCTGTCTTCATTTGAAGACATGTCAATCAATATTAATTATTGTTTTCAACGAAACGCACTGACAAATAGAAAGGGAGTATGTTTTGGATTTGACTCTTTAAATAGTATAATTTATGTTTTTGGTACAGCTTTCGCCAAATGTTGAAGAGTTACAAAACTAATGCAACTTTATATATGATTTTAGTAGAATTACTTAAAGCCTGAAAACAGGCGCAACTTTATGCGCCTAACTTAATGTTAAATACAATTTAAAGTGAGGCAATGCGGTTCACCTTTTTTTAATATAAAAAAACCTTTGATTGTCGACTATCTATTGCCTAATTTTATCAAAACGTTCTTTACGAATATTAACTTCTTGGTGTAGAAAATGTCGTTTGGGTAGCCTATCGTTAGGCAATACATCATCGATAGTAAACAATTTATTTTCGAAACACGGTGTTCCCAAAATTCTTTTTCCTCGGAGTTTAAATGCGTAAGAAAGTAGGGGCGGATCTCTAATATAAATGCCACGACCTTCTGGTGTAAAAGCCTTTAAAACGCAATGAGTGTCGGGACCCATCGTTACCGCGACCCAACCGGCCGTTGACAATACAACATCGGCACAACTTTGAGTCCAATTGACTCCTTTCAATTTAAATTCTTTGGGCAAAAATAGGGGCCAATTTTTAATTCTTTCTTCGCCACCCATTGGAACCCCGAGCATATCTGTACCCAAATATGTGTAATAAAAATGTTTAGCCTGTTCGGTGTAAACTACATGAATGGGCAGATAATGAGAAGCAAACACAGTAAACCAAACTTGATGTCTGGCGTGCAACAAATCTAATCTCGCGAGTCCACCAATAAATAAACTCTGTAACGGTTTCAATGAAAAAGTTCGCGGTGTTATTATTTCTCGAGGAATTGTCTTCAAAAGTTCTTCATTTGTTAATAAATTTAACAATTGATCTTTATATATAGCACCGGGTGTGTCACAGAAGAAGTCACAGTTTTTGAAATAGCGATCCTCGGGATCAAAAGGCTTGGGAGCGTAGGTCTTCTTAGCAAACGGGTGACCACTCTGTACAGTGAAAGGAACTTCGCTTCTATATGTCATACCAATACGACCCGTCAAGTAAGCGTACTGAACGTTTTTAGTTTGTCTATAAAGTGAACGCTTAAGTCTTCGTTCGGCCACGTCTTCTCTCTCATTATATTTAAGACGATTTATTCTTAACTGCAAATCCCAACCCTCGGGATCATTGATTGGGAATTTAATAAGATTCAATGTAGTTCCGGGCCATAGCGAGGTCGTAGCTCTGCTTATTAAGTCACGGTCTCTTAATTTGCACAAATCTGATTGCAGTAAAGCGTTAAATAAAGTAGATTTACCAACATTTGTGCAGCCTATTAGATATATGTCTTCACCCTTTTTCCGATCCTTCATTAATTTAGTTATTAAATTTTCGACTCCCCAACCAGTTTTGGCGCTCAACAAATAAACATTTCTGTAAAGAGTTTCTCTTTTAATTCCCATTCTATAAAGTGATGCTCGCAATGAATCGAGAACTCTATTGAGATACTTCTCGTCATCCTTTGGCAATAAATCAACTTTATTTCCCACAAAATAAACGTTACTCTTTTCGCCAATTAATTTTATAATTCCAGGCCAAATACTACACGGAAAGTCTAACAGGTCTATCAAAATAATAACAATTCCTTTTTTATTTTGAATTTGATAAATTAAATTGGGATATTCGTCGGGCGACACGTTAACATTAATGGCAACATTGAAATGATTTATGTATTCACATCTCTGGCATCGCTCTCTTTGAAGTTCTAATTCGTTAAGTGATTTAAATTTTTCGCTCGGCATATATCCGGGAATATTGGTGTCCGCGCAGTGGAGGAAAGCACCGCATCCATTGCAGGCAACGTTAGAGCACTCAATCGTCGGATCGGGTGTCCCGTAATTTCTCCGCCAAATCGCTTCACTCCACCCCTCAATTTCGCCCTCGTATTCATCATTTTTAATACCTTTTAATGATTGAGCAAAATATTGCATGACTTTATGTTGCTTTAAATAGTCTTTATATTCCGCGTCAATGAGACCACTGTTAAAACGCGGCGCTTCAGTGACGCTGTTATTTGGTTTACTGCTAGACATTGAATCATTTTGTTTAATAATTTTTGTTATTTCATACGGAAATTGAACTGATTTTGTTATGAGTTTATTTTCTTCATTATTGCTACCATTTTCTCGATTTAAAAATTCTTGTTTCGATTTGACATAAGCCTCGTATAAGTCAGGATTTTGTTGCGATAACTTTTCGGGATATGCTTCGATAAATATCCTCAGCGATGGCGTCAATCGCTCATAAATGTTCATATTTTCCATTCGCTCATGTCTGCCAAAAGTGTGCAAACATTTCCTCATGCGATGCCGCCAATAGGTGCTCATCTGTCCGTCGCCCAAACCGGTCAGCGAGACGGGAAGCGGTAACACACGTCTCGCTTTCTTGATTAACTCCGTTTTGCGCCATTCAGTCACGTCCTCCAGAGTCTGCTTACCGATCAGTTCCACTGTAATTGAAGTCTTAGGTTTGTCTTCGTTTAACGCTAAATCTTTTATCTTCACAGGCATTGTTTGGCCGGTCTTTTGAAACACAAAATCCCGCTTCAATCTCGTGATTCGCCGATATTTGTCTTTCGAGGCTCGAGAGTAACGCTTCTGAACGGTAAACAACTGTTTGCCACTGCTTTCGATTAACAGCGCATTCAAACCACTATTACTATGATTGGCGTCCAAACGAAATAAACGCATTAATTGCGCGTTTCGTACATTCATTGCATTACTATTGAGTAAGTATTTCATAATTGACACAATAATTCAAATCACGGCAATTCACACAAATCTAAATCACAATCAGTACAAACTTTGCGTATTCATTGAAACATTCAATACAAGTCACACGTGCTGTCAATTTCAAAGAGCATATGATATTACATCTCATAAACAAAACATTAACACTAAAACGTATTATTGTTTATTTGACAACAGTTTGTTATCTCTAAAACCAAATTAACTTTAGTCCAAATCAGTTATATTTAAATGAAAGTCCGACAAAATGTTTTCCAACTAATGGTAATAAAGTGTATCGTAAACTGTAATCAACTGTAATAAATATTTAGTATTACGATATAGTGATCATTAATAACGTGCAATAATTGGCAAATAATGAGCGATCGTGTGATTCGAGTGCTGTTAAATGCGATTCTGATATTATTGGCCATCACTTCGTGGTGTTATGTCATTCACGGCTCAATGCATTTAAGCAGACATGTGAGCCATTGATGGCCAGTGCGGGCAAAAGCGATTCGAGTGGCGCTGCGTTTGCGAACAGCGGCTCATCGGTCGGCATCGCGACGGCCATCGGGTCGGTCGACACCGCAGTCATTAACGAGAAAATACGAGAGTTTCACGGAGTGTTGAATCAAATACAGGACGAGAGGACCAGAAGTGAGCATAACT
Organism: Microtritia minima; assembly: GCA_034699355.1. Lineage (NCBI taxonomy): Eukaryota > Metazoa > Arthropoda > Arachnida > Sarcoptiformes > Euphthiracaridae > Microtritia > Microtritia minima. Next base: position 8,340 of record JAQIYA010001666.1, read on the forward strand.
TGAATAATATCGCCAAAACTCACGAACGAATGCAAAGCGAACCCCAAAAGCCTTACTATAAGCAGAAATTGCGCGGTCTTTACAAAACAGCACTTCAAGACGCGGACTCCGAGTCGGATATACTTAGAAAAGCTTTAGACATGATCGCCGACATCAGAAGCACTATAAAGAGTCGCCAAAGAAAGAGTGGTCACGGTTTCACTAAAGAGACGGCTATACGTCGCGGCGCTCTCATGAAAATGCTTCAACAAAATGCTTTAACTCTTCCCTTATTTGTTGGCAAAACAGATGAAGATAAGGCTCCGCCGTAAATATCTGTATATGTTTTGGATTATAAAGTTTTAATTTAATTAACTTGAAATGCTTAGACTGTGCGGTGCGATCGCTGCTGAAGCGAATTATGTGGCAAAAGTGGGAGACTTAGTGGCAGCGCTTGTTAAGGGTTCGGACGGCGACGAGAATTGGATTCTCGCCGAAGTCGTTCATTATAACCATAACTCGAACAAATACGAAATCGACGACATCGACGAAGAACAGAAAGATAGGCATACACTCAGCCGTCGACGCGTTTTACCGCTTCCTCTAATGAGAGCCAATCCAGAAACAGATGCTTATGCCTTATTTTCTAAAGAGACTCTAGTTTTAGCGCTTTACCCGCAAACCACTTGTTTCTATAGGGCTATTATTCAAGATCCGCCAAATACAGCTCAAGATGAATATCAGGTTCTTTTTGAAGATTCCAGTTATTCTGACGGGTATTCGCCGCCACTATCGGTGCCTCAAAGATATGTTATCGCATGCAAAGAGTCGCGAAAGAAATAATTTAATTACCTTAATTTAATTTAATTCCCTTATTCCCTCTCTTTAAATTGAACCCAACATTAAATAAATTTTAGTAAATTTTATTTAAGCCAAGCGTGTGCAACATTAAGCATATAAATTTGCAGCCATTACTAGATTTCAGGTTATATTGCAGCTAATTTTGTGTGAATTGTATTCGTACTAAATTTTATTATACAATTAATTAGACTATCCTTATATATTTATCTGACATATTTAAAAATCAATTATTAGTATTTCTATTGAAATTTTAAATAAAATATTCATTCGTTTGAATCTTCGACATTCGATGGTTTATTATCAAAGACCTGTTGCTTATGAAGTTAAATAAGACACTAAGTTAAATAAGTTATACTTTATAAAAGTACCTCTTATATATCTTATTTTTGAGTTAAAACTGACTTTTTTGGTTTTTTACTTTAAATAATTTAATTTGTAATAACTTTACAGTTATAACTAAATGTTTAGACTATTAATTACAAGAGTTTATTTGATTAAATGAGATTTTAATAAGTTCTTTACAATTATTAAAAGTTTTCATTAGATTCTACATATACTTGTAAAATTACACCCTTAGAGACTCGCTCAGTATTACACTTTAAAGGGAGGGAATGTGGTAAATACAATGTAAATTATTATTATTATTTTATTTAATATGAATTTTTATAATTATTGGATTTTTTTTTCATTTTTCACATTAATTTTTCAAGAGTGTTATTTGATTTAATATTACAATTAAATTATTTGATTGCTTTAAGATCGTTGTAATGTTAAATCAAATAACTGTTTTGCAAAATCAATGTGTAATTATAAAAAACATTTCAGACAGTAATCAAATTGATATATTTTTAAATAATATTAATTTATTGAATTTTCTAATTTATAATTTATTAATTATTTTTTGCGTGAAAGGTATATTCTTTTATGTTATTTTAAACTTTTGTAACTTTTTGAAGTCAATGTAATGCAATGTAACGTAATGTAATGTAATGTAATGTTTGTACTCTATAAAAACAATGAATTGTTTTTAACTTTTTAGATTTGAATATAATAATTAGCAGATTTGGTTTTCGCATGTAGTTTGAAATAACTATTATTGTAATATTTTTTGTTGCTCTAATTGTGTAAATAATTTCTTTAATAAATTATATTTACTATTTACCATATCTATAAAATACAACATTTATAGATTTTTAATCTAATAATTAAAATAGATGACACGTAAATTACATGTTGTAATGCAGGAACAATTTTTGTCTGTGATTTAATCAAACACTCGCTCCGCTCGTGTTTGTATACTAATATTTAAAGAGCGGGATTCTCGGTTAAAACCGACTTCTTTATTACAAGTTTAAACTTCAGTTAAAAGAGTATAACGTTCAAAACGACTCTAAATAATAACTTTAAGGCATATTTTTTATAAATCACCGGTTCTTATTATTATAGACCTATTTCGGTACAAATTGAATTTGCATTTAACGAGTATAAAAATTTATTTGCTGACAGGTCATATAATATTACACAAGAATCACTTTAAATGCATCATATTTTGCAAGTTAATTCATTTTTACCAAAAACGAATATTATTTATCAATTTTGTTATTCAGATTATAAAATTTTTAATTAAACCGAAATAACCGAATTTTGACCAAATTTTGTCTATAAAAACCTATTTTCAACACTTTATTTAACCGAAAATCCCGCTCTTTAGTAATATTAAAAGTCAAATAATTATGTACTCATAATGTCTGTTTGTTGTGCACATATTCGCTGAGCATTAAACTGTAAACAATTATCATTGAATTGAAGTGTCGTTGAGTTTTGAAAATGAAAATAAAACCATTTAAAGGTATGCAAGCATTTGTAATGATTTCAAACAATTAATTGATTATAAACAGACGAAAACGGATCGGAAGACGACTCGTTTGAGCACTTGAGTGGCGACGAGACGTCGGCTATCAATAAGTTTTACAGAGATCTGCGTAAGTCTTCGTCAGCAAAACAGGTGACAGTGGGAGCGCTAAGCGGTTGGTGTGCGGGCTTCGTGTTCACCAAATTCGGCAAAACGGCCGCCACTGCTATCGGCGGGACAATGCTTTTGCTTCACGTAATTATCAATGCTTTGGCAAACATAGTGGCGTTCATTGAGTTGTGTTATTTGACAGATCGCTCACTATAACGGATACATTAAAGTAGACTGGAATCGACTCAATAAGGATGTGGCGATCGCTAAGAAGGAGTTCGAGAGACGAAAGCACAAGGAATTGCCTCAATTGATGCGAAGACTGCAGGAGTTTGTTCGCGACAATGCGGTCATTGCCGGCGGTTTTGGCGCCGGTTTTCTGCTCGGAATGGCTTCCGCTTAATGGCGAGACTTTTATTGCATTAATATTAATATTATTTGTCGTTTCATTGATTTTATAATATAATTACAATTGTTTGCCCTTTCGATCATTTAATTTAGATTTTCTTCGATTTGTATAAATTTATTTTTAATATATATATATACTTATTTAAAATATAGATACAAATACATTTAATGTATATCTATTTAATATAAACTTTGTTAACCATTGACGCAATTTAATATTAAATTTAACGATTAAAATTTTCAACATTATAATCTTAATTCATTATCTTAAATAATTTTATATATTTATTTCTTATTTAAAAAATTACAATGTTTATTGTGTGGAAGATAGGGGAAGACATGTTAATTTTATACTTAATTAAATAATTAATTAAAAATCTAGCTAAAAATAAACATTAAAATAAAGCTGACAA
>JAQIYA010001667.1:0-11959 GCA_034699355.1 Microtritia minima
GGATTACCGACCGTGAAATGGTAGACAACTCGGGCGACGAGTAGCACGAAAATCGATACACTGATCCAAACCGATCTGCTGTTCAACGCCATAGTGAACCGCTCCCCTAACGAGCGCTCGACGCGAACGAACTCGAGGTCCGTCATCTCCTTATGACAGACACAGCACATCTCGTAGTTGTTTAACTTCGCGAACCCGAATATGCACTTCGGATGATAGACATTGGGTCCGCGACACTCGCAGCCCGGCCTGACCAGTGGTCTGGTGTGTCGCCGGCAGATCACGCACATCCGTCCCTGTGCTCTCATGTCTTCGTCGCTCGCGTTTCCGTCTTCTGGCCATTCTTGCATCTTTTAATGTCTAGATTTTTTTAATTGAAGTTTTATGTAAATTTTGTAATTTGTGTTTTGAATTTTTATTTAAAGAATTTTTTTTGTATGTGTATTGTTGTAAAATTACAATTATTAAATTAACGTTTAGTTTGTAATGAATTTTTTTAGTTTTAACAATAAAATCTATTAAACCAGATATCAATAATAATACATATGAATGTTTTATTTTTAGGTAGAATTTGATGCCTAATAAATTTATTATATAATCGATATGTATATTTATTTCATTACATTTATTTCAAATTTAATTTTATCCAAATTATCTACAATTTCTATTTGAATTTTTTTTTAATTAAGTTAAGAAATCATTATCAGCTCAAGTATACTCTTCACTATTATAGACTAAATCATACTCACTATTACAACCATTCTCTTCAGCAGTAAATATTTATCAGTAATAATTGTCGGTAAAATTATTAGTATATTAATAGTTGCAATGAATTACGCATTTAGTTATTACTCTGAATTATTGTTTTGTGATTAATTTCTTAAGCATAAACATTAACCTCTTCTTGTATTATAATATTTTTAACAAACTATACCATTACTGTTGTGAAAAATATCACACTTATGTCACACACATTCTGTAAAATAAAATAAAAGTAAACTATTTATATATCGTAAATACTTAAATAATAAGTTTAACAATTTAAATGTGTTTATATTAATTTCTTTAATAAATGATTTAATTTTGATTATACTCTCCTCTATTTTCTCATTAACCCGCTCTCCCTCTCAGTCCGCATCCCCTCCCTCCTCAATGCTCGTCACTCTCGTCTTCGTCCCACACCTCCATCTCCTCGTGCACAACATTCTCCACCTGAGCGTCATCTGCATCGACAATAGCCGGCATGGGGTTGAGAGCCATGAATTGTCGCAAATATGTGTAAAAGATGACCACACTATCATAGATAGACCACACCTCTTCGGGTGGCATGTCGTCCATGGGGTCTATCGGCTCGAAATTCGCTTCTCGGTCATCGACTTCACTGCCAATGTTTGACAGCTGGTCATCACTTGTTTCGTGTTCATACATAACATCGTCATATAAATCCGAATCTTGGTTTGAATCGTCGAAGTGATCCTCATTGGAGGGCAAATCTCGAGACTCATTAATGTCGAACTGCTCAGCCGAATGTCCGGCTATAGGAGACGACTGCTCCTCAATTGGAGTACCGCTTCTCGGCTCGTCCTCTGCCACTGATTCTCCATTACCGATCGCTAACTCCTCATTATCTGATCCATCACTTCGCGTCAACATCTCAATGTCGGACTCATGACCAGCTGATCGAGCATTACGACCGCATAGACAGCGAAGCAAAGCAATGAACTGCTGATTGATATCGGAATTGTTATACATTTGAGTGAAGTAAACGAACAGAAATGCCACAATAAAAACTGCTCCAAAAATAGCAGGTGATAACCACTTGAAAGTGTAGGCCATAATAAAAGCGACCGCTGTTATGATGTCAGCCGAGACTGAGATCGCGTAACACACGTCGCGCAACCAACGACTCGCGCCGACGACACACCGGTGTCTGAGGTCTGGTTGTGCTGCTGGAGTGCCACACGAATACATTTGCGCCATATTTAACAAGTTATTCAATCGAGAGTTTTGTTTTTCTTAAACGTTTCAATCTTTTATTAAAAATCTATCGACGCTTATTGTTAGAGAATTTTGCGAATAATATAAAAAAAATGAATTTTAAAAATGATTTTTTACTTTGAAAAATGTGAAAATAATTTGCAATCAGTGATCGAATAATAATTTTAAAAAATTAAAAATATTAAAGTTACTGAACTAACTTTAAATAAATGTCGTCCTATTGTTATTAACAACTAATTAATTGTATCTAAATCTAGAAAATATTTTTTGTAAATTTTGACTAAAATAATTCAATGTTTATAATGTATAAATTAATAAACTTTTAATCAAAGACATTATACATTATTTACCCAAATATCAGTTTTTAATATATTTTTAATTAATATAAACTTAAACTAAAGTATTTTCAATTATCATAACTATTTAAGACGATTCGGTGTATACATATTGTAAATTAAACAATGAATAAATTTCATCGCAAAAGCCATTGAATTACTTTTAACAGATTAATAGTTACACGAAAAAAATTCACCACAAAATTTCTTACTAATATATTTGCATTTCGATATTTGGATTTCAGACATTATGCAAACGATTTTTTGAAACCAAAGATATAGTTAGAAATTAAAAATGTTGGCGAAAATAAACAAAATAATCGCAATTTTGCAAATCAACTTAACATAATTTTCTCGTTTTAATAAATATTTTTAAAAAAAATTATTTTACTAATTGACAATTTTAACTCAATTCAAATATACATTCAAATATACTCAACTAAACATTCAATCCATTAAACCAAACATTTCGTTGTCATCCAAACCATAACCATATCGATAACTCAAGTTTGCCAGCACTTGTTGGCGTTTGGGTGCGAGAGATAAATCCTTATACGCCTGAAATCCCGATATGATCCCAAACACGCAAACTGTTAAGGTTAATAACAAATAGCCATTACCGTCCCTGTCGTCCATGACAAATATATTGTGGAGACAGATGAATACGGCAAAGATGAACACTAACAGCCATTTACATAAGAGATTACTTAGACGATCGAAGATCGAGAGGTCAACAGTTACCGGTCTATATCTGACACCTCTAAACCTGGTTCGGCAGACATGACGAGCGCCAGAGTTTGAGATCCGAATCCAGTCGAGCAGACATATGGGATGACAGGCAAACCATTCGCAACGACACGGTTTGATGAGCTGTACATATGGTCTCAAACCGTAGCACAAAACGCATTCAATATTTGTCTCTTCATCGCTGTAATCTAATAATTCATCCATAATTTGATTAATTGGTTATGTTTTGGTGGTCTGTATTTGCAAATTTTTTGAAATGTGTATTTTTTTATATTTGAGTTTAAAAATTATTTCATTGTTTTACAACACAAATAAAAATAAATTTAAATTATAATAAAATAAATTTAAATAAATATAATTTATATTATTTGAGCGAATCTATTAAAATATTTTTATAACAATTGAAAAATGAATTGTAATAAAATTAGAAATGAAAAAACTTTACCGATTTATGTAATTTTATTTAACTTTCGAAACCAAAATAAGTATATCCAAACATTCAGGGCTTGGAAATGACAGAAATAATTGATCGCAGAGATAGAGATGCGGACGAATACGTGAACGTCGACGCGCGCCCACTCTTCTGCTACATCTGCCGCGAAACTGACCCCCCATTCATCCGGCCGTGCGTTTGCGTCGGAACTGTAGTCGTGCACCGCGACTGTCTTCGACAGTCAATCGTCGCCAATCAGTTCATTCCCTGCACTATATGTCATCGACCATTCAGTGGTGTTACAGTTCCGCTACGATTTCGTTACCATTTCTTAAGGACACGAGTTTTTCCGATCGCGGCTAAAGTGAGCGCTATTTTAATGATAGCGGTATGGATTGTGGCCATGTTTGTGATGGTCAGCGGCGCGCATGTTATCACTTATATGCTAATCGCGTATATCGTTGTGTTCATCAGTTGCGCGCTTTGCGTGACGCGAGGCCTGACGCCCATTACGGTCGACGAGATCGCCGTAAATCTTCCCGATCTCGATATGGACACCGAACCCGATCCTTATCTACAATTCTATCGCGATTATGCCAACTATTTGACAGACGATGAGTTTGTAATGCCTGATGAGATTAGAGATCAAAACGTTGTTTCGCCGCACGTTGTGATCGATATTGAAGACATTGACAACTCGAGAGTAGAGTCGCACCAAAATGTCGATTTAGATATGGATTCGACGGACACTGAATCTAGTGATGAATACTTAGAACAGGTTGATGTGAATCGAGTGCGAAACGTTAATCCGCCGCCTATTGTTATCGATATTGAAGACTATAGCGATGAAGAGTTGGATGGCTTTAGTGTTGCTATCGATTAGCGAGTGATTAGTTTATGGATTGATTAATGAGTAATTTATATATTTATATATTTCAAATAAATCGCAAAAATAGTTTAGATTACATAAAAAATTATGGATTCTTTAATGTCATACACTTTACATTCGACTGCAGTTATAATCATAGTAATTATTTTTGGAAATTTGATTAATAATGGAATGTTGATTATATCGAAAGCTACAACTAAGAGATGAAAAATTAAGAAATATCTATTTTAAATTACAATATTAGTTATTGAAATAGTAATTAAATAATTATTTCATAATATAATACGTCGAACAATCGTTTTGCGTCCAACTTTTTCTCTGTACTAAAAACAAAAACAAAAAACACTTTCTCCGAAACAATTTAAATGAGCAGTAAAACGAAACGATTGTCGGTCGGAGTGGGCGTCGAGTTTGGAGAAGAAATTAATTTGTTGATTATAAAAGATATGCTTAGAAATGGTTTTACACTTATTTGTCTCGAAATAGTGTTTATTAAAGATATTTGTTAATTATAAAGGAGTTTACTATAACTTACTATATATAAAAAATATTAAATTCACAATTTATTGATTACAAAGAATAGTTGATTATATAGACTGTTGTTTATAAAGGCAGTCGAGTGTAAAAATATTTTTACTTAAAAAATGTTAGTTTAGAGTAATTACGATACTTATACACTAACTTTCTATAAATGTCTATAAATTCATTTCAACCGAAATCAGTTGTATTTATTAAAATCAATTTTGCGATTTCGTCCCAAAGTCAGAGCCATAATCTCCCTCATAATACGATTGTCATCATTCTGTATCCTTAGCCCATAGTTTCTTAACTCCTCAATAGCTTCCACTTGTTTTCTCAGTCTCTTCAACTGCTCCGAAGTAATCTTGTGCTGAACAACACTAGTAAAGGCATGCAAGCCTTGAAGCACTCCTATTCCGGCCGTAATTCCCGCCAAAATTGGATTTGCGAACCCGGAAAGTATGAACGCATTAGATATAGCACTTCCGCCATAAACACTGCCAGTTATGGCTGAGTTTTTGTTGAGCCGAAGTTTTTCCTTCATTCCGTTAACAACAAAATGCAGGTCATCTGTAAATAAAAAACATTATACAAATTTATTTTCGATTTAAGCGGTAATTTTGTGAATCGCTCACTAATTTCTATTAAAAATTCTCCAACTTTGATACGCAATTCATTGATAAAATATTCTGCAGCAGCTTTTGCGCATTCACTATCATATTTGGAGAGATCACTCCTTCTTAGGTCAGCAAACGCTTTGTCCAGACTTCTCACGAGTGGTTTGATGTCACTGAGCTCACCGGTAATTCTCTCCCTCTGACCACCGCTTCGTTCCACCAAATTCTTGGCATCTTTCATTAGTTGCCACAACTTGTAGGCATTGTAACCCTCTATTGCAGCGCATACACCGCCAGACACCAGACCGACGATCATAATCCTGTTGACCGCAGCGCCGAACATATCCTGCATTCCCTGAAGCAACCCATTATCGCACGTTTCTATCGATATCATGGTCTCGAAAAGCGCTTCTCTGTTCTTCGTAACAAATGAATTATCCCTGCATTTGTTTAATAATGTGTCGGCTGTTTCGGGGCTAACGTGCACTCCTATTAACAAACAATCAGCTATTCTTTGAAGAGATTCGAGTTGTTCGAAGTATAGACACGCTGTGGCTATGATGTCGGTTGTGTTGCGGAGAATATCGGGAGCGGCCGAACGTAGTTCTTCGGGTGCGGACTAAGTGGAGATCAGGACAGCATGAAAAATGTGAATAACAAGTTTTTTAATGTATACCTTCCAGAGTTCATTCAAATCGTGAATTTTTGCTTTGATGTCCTCCATTGTCGTCATTAAATTGTAAACTGTTTTCTTGTTAACTCAATTTACTTGTTTGGAAATTTTTGTCTTTGTAAAAAAATTTACTGTATTTTAATTCATAAATATTTTTTAAAACGCAACGCTTTTAATGATGATAAACATGATAAATGTTTGTCTCTGCGAAGCTTTTTATATAAGTTTCGAACAACAAGTAAACACAAAAATAATACTTACCCTTATTTACTGCAATCAAACGCACCATAATTTCATTTCCTATTTAAATCCAGCTCTGCTTTCAATGTACCCTACAGTTAGAGTTTGGAATAACTGTTCCATCTGTGAATCATATTTATCCAAACTATATATAAATATCTTAATAAAATATATTTATCAATTTTTTTACAGCTTATCTTAAAAAAGTTAAGCAATAATTTTGCCATAATATGAGCCTTTAAATAAATCTACTCATCTATCAAATTACATATACTTTATATACTTTACACTTACATGTCAATGAATGGCCAATTCATTCACTGCCGGACAAGACATCGATTCTTATCCAAAATCTGATCATTTCATGACGCAAAATATTTAGAATTTTAAGCGTAATATTCATGAGAGACTTAATTTAAATTTAAGTTAAATTTAAAATTATAAAATTTTCATTCAATTTATGTTTTATCGTTTATCATATAATTAATCAATTTATACTTGTAATCATTTTCATAAGAAAACCTTTCAGTTTTGTGATGCCATTCAACCACTCATACCATAACTGCATTTTATCATATTTTTCATAGATGTTGAAAATTATAGATTAGTTTTAAACTCAATGTCAATGTATATAGAAATTGTAAATCTAACAAAAAATTGTCAACTCTAACATAAATCAAGAAAAAAAATCATTAATAAATCATTTTTAGCAAAATTTTACAAAACTTTTAGATAAATAATATTTAAAAATCTGTGATCAATATTGCAATCAATAATAAAATTAAAATAAATTTACCAAAATTTCTTTACTTAAAATATTTTTATTTTGTGGTTACATTTATGGACACAATTTTCTAATCACAATCTATACAATCAGTCATCGATAAGCAATAAAAATGTCAAGTTAGAGATACTTTGTTACATTACTCACATATATTTGCTAAGATCTAATCTACGATTGCGAATCGTAGAAAACAAAAACTCTCTACTCTTTAGATCGACATCTCTTTGAATCTTAAGCCCCTCTTCTCTTAAATCCTCAATGTTTTGAACTTCAATTCGCAGCGCATTTAATTGTTCGGAAGAAATCCGGTGCTGAATAGCATTCGTGAGCGCAAGCATTCCCTGCAGACAACCCAATCCTATGGTAATGCCGGTCAGAATTGGATTAGCAATTGAGGACAGTATGATAGCATTAGTTATGGCAGTTCCACTGCCGAAAGAGCCGGTGATGGCCGACGCGAGCGCTCGATTTCGCGTCGTCCGAAGTTTCTCTTTCATGCCGTGAACCACAAAATGCAGATCATCTAAAATCACAATATTTTTACACACCCTTATAAACACGGTATGAAAACGGCAATATTGGTCTATCTCTTACTAATATCTTTTAAAAATTGGGACACTTTCATCCGTATTTCATTGATAAAATAATCGGCGGCAACTTTTGCCACATCGAAATCATCTTTAGAGATGTCGCTCCTTTCCAGGTCGGCGTACACTTTGTCCAGACTCTTCACGAGCGGCATTATGTTACTGAGCTCATCGGAAATCTTCTGTCGCAGTCCAGGAATTTTTTCTACTAAGTTCTGCGCGTCTTTAATTAGTTGCCAGAATTTGTAGGCATTATAGCCCTCGATAGCGGCGTACACACCGCCCGACACTATACCAACAATCATGATCCTGTTGGCCGCGTCGCCCATTATTTCCTGCATGCCTTGAAGTAAGGCATCAGAACCCGCTTCATCCGATGTCATGCCCCGAAACAACTCGTCCCGATTCTGGCCGACAAATGTATTGTCGGCGCATTTGCTCAGCAATGAGTTGGCCGTTTCGCTATCGACGCTCACGCCTTCTGCCAAATTATCGGCTATCGATTTGATCGGTTGCAGTTTCTCGAAGTACGTCCACGCGGAGCACGTGATATTTGCCGCGTTATGAATGATTCCCGGAGCTGTGGTGCGTAGCTCTTCGGGGGCCGCCTATGTATGGATCAGTTGAGGTGAAAATTATGAATGAAACAGGTATTGCTTACGTTCCAGAGTTCGGTCAATTGTGATTTTATCTCATCCATTATTATTTTCTAATGAAAATAAATTTTCTTAAAAATAATTAACTATTTTTGCCTATTTTTGTAAAATTTTCACCTATAATTACTCTTCAATTACTCTTTCCAGTGATTAAATACATGAAATTGGTTTGTCTTTGTGACGCCTTTTTTCGTGACGATTAATTATAATTAAAATTAAATTTACCACTTAATCACTGCAATCAATGGCATTAAATTTCAGTTACGATTTTAATCTGTTCTGCTTATTCTATGCCCTTCAGCAGAGGATGAGTTAAATATGTTTTATCTCTAAACAGATTGACCAGATTTTATTTGAACAAAACTTGATTTAAGTATTAAAAAAAATCTAATAGAAAACTGAGCGAATCCGGCATAATATTTAGCTAATTTTGACTTTGAAAAATGTCTGATTTCAATTAAGTAAATTTAAAAATTAGCACAACTGCTACCAGTTATGATTTAGTACTGGACAATGTTTTCAACAATTCAAAAGTGTACAATCAATAACGATTAATAACGTCTGGTCAGCCTATCTATGACTTCACATATTATATATAATTTACTCAATAAAATATTTTATATCAATTTAAACTTATCATAAACTAGAAATGTTTATTTAATGGCGATACGAGCGTTTCAATACAAGCGCTTGTATTCATACAAATATACTCAGAATTATTACATTCACTTATATGTAATTAAGAATTTTAGCTGAACTTTTAAAAAAATTTACCGGAAAAAAGCTGACATTAGCTGACAATTAAAGATTTACCAAAAATAAGATACGTTTCATATATATTACATAAGCACATAAATTAATTTCGTAAATTAGATAAAATATATAAATTAAATAAAATTTCTAATGAAATTAATTTATTTGAAAAATGTGTTTCCAAATTTCCGAATTGTAGAAAACAAAAGTTCTTTACTCTTTAGGTCGACATCTTTCTGAATCTTAAGCCCCTCTTCTCTTAAATCTTCAATATTTTTCACTTCAATTCGCAGTTTCTTTTAAATGTTCGGAAGAAATTCGATGTTGAATAATATTCGTGAGCGCAAGCATTCCTCGCAGACAACCAAATCCTATTGTAATGCCTGTCAATATTAGACTAGCATTAAAAATACAAACATAATACAAACAAAACACATTTATATGAATTAAAATTTAAGTTTAAACAACAATTAGAAAATAGACTAATTTATTCGGTGTTAAAATTAATGAAAACTTGAAACATATTTTTATAAATGCTAAAAATGATTTTTTATTTCACTTTATAGAAGAGCTATAAAGTTATTGAATTTCTAATTTTGATTTTATAAATTATCCCATTTAAGTGGTGCGCATCACTTAATTTAGATCATCGCTCAGTTTTAGATTATGAAAATGTTAAACCTATTTGCGATTTGGTAAACAATTCATTAAATAAAGATTTATTGTTTAATAAAATAACTCTGTTTAACAATTTATCAAATAGTTTCCTAAAAAGATTTCTAGACTGCATTAACATGTCTTTAGTAAAGTTTAAGACTAGTAATCTGTTTCTTCTATGAATTGAATTATAGACTTTAATTTTAACACACCTATAATCGCCATATTTTATAGGTGTGGCAAAATTATAATTTATGAAAGATATAAATTTTAAATTAAGATTAATATAAAGTTTTTTCTTTACTGAAAACAAGAATAAAAATTAAACATAATATAATGTATTTCATGGTTAAATAATATTATGGAAATCATTATTTTTAAAAATAACAAATTTATAGTAGTATTGTTGAAATTTTATTTTTGTATAAAATGTTTATATAAAAATAGATGTAAATTACAAGTAAAAACTAAAACAAAACAATTAACAAAAAAAACTATTAAATATTTTTTTAAAAAATTCTGATTTAATAAATTTCTAAAAAAATCAATCAAACTCTTCACATACAACTTCATAAAAACCACTGAATGGCAAACATTTGGTCACCGATTTACTACGAAACCGACGAAGATCTGGACGCACCGATGGCCGATCACAGTCGACTGTTTTGCATCGGCTGTTGGCGCCAACCGTACGGCCCGCTCATCCGTCCCTGTCAATGTCCCGGCACTATGAATATCTACCATCCCTGGTGTCTCATGAACTGGATTGTCGCCCGAAACAGCATGTCCTGCACCAACTGTGGCCACCAGTATCAGGGCGTTCGGCTCTCGCAGGACATCTTCTACACTCATGTGTTTCCACCGTTAGAGGTCGAGAGCGTGAGCGGAGAATTTTGGTTATTTCTATTGGTGGCTGTGTTTATGGTATTAGTGATACCGAACGTCGAAAGTGATTTGGAGGCTCTTTCGGTCATCGTTTCGTTTTTCATGTGCATTCTCTGCGCCATTCTTCGCATTTTACTGGACTTCAGGCAAGTGCCGATTCCGGTGCGCCGCTATGGCATCGAATATACGGAGAATGTTGAGGTTAGTCCGCCGACACAATTGGAATTTCATGAACATATGGATTAGGATTGAGATTTGTTTGATTGCGTTGAATTTCGAGTGGAATTATTTGCGCGTTTAATCTAAGTTTGATTTATTTAATGCGTGAATCGAGTTATTTAATAAAGATTAGGCGATCGAAGAGTTTGAATGTGTGGTTAAATATATTTATTGATTATTTAGTAATTATTAATAAAATATAATATTTAGAGTTTAGGAATAAATTACAATATTTATTAAACATGATTTAAATAAATAAACTAATATTGGAATATTAATTATTCAAAATGGAAATTTAAAATTTAATGCGCTAAAAAATAAATTCATATAAAATAAAATCGATATATTTTCCAAAAGATATGAATAAATATGTCGACTCTTCGCCACTTTGATCCTCTATGGCTTGTGGTTATGATTGCAGTAATGCATGAATTAATGTCTTCAGTCTAGTGTCTCGAAAAATGTGTCTCTCTTTAAAAACTACATTTTATAAAAACAATAACAATTAAATAAAATTACAATTTTAACGAAAATACTTATGTCACCAAATATTACATTTATAAAAATAATTGTTTAGTTATTCAATAATGACAGGTAAAAAAAATTATTTTAATAAAAATGTAACTAAAAATAAAAAAAAGAAAATCCAATCAAAAAAATATAAATCAATAATGACTGATGAGAATAATGATGTCGATTATGATAATGACGAGCCGTGGTCTCGCTGGTACTACGCTAACGACTACTATCCCGACGCGCCCGACGCCGACACGAATGGCCCGCATTGCGTAGTCTGCATGCGAGAGCCGACCGGTCCGCTGATCCGTCCGTGTCTGTGTTACGCCGACATAGGCTATCATCCGTGGTGTCTGATTGAGTGGATTCGGACAAACGAGAAGACCATATGCACCACTTGTCGCACGCCATACCATAGTCTCAATTATCAATTCGAGCGCATTCATACCCC
>JAQIYA010001668.1:0-11952 GCA_034699355.1 Microtritia minima
CTTAAATTGTGTGATTTCTTTTTTTTATAACAAGTATTTTTCTGATTATCCTAATAGAAAATCGGAATAAAAAAGTATACCATTATTTATTGTTTTAATTGATAGTATTTGTAAAACTAATAAATATTTAGAAAACAAATAATATCAAAAACTAATTCATAAAATTGTTTTAAATTACCTAAATTTTTAAAATTTTATCTCATTTGATTTATTCACATTTTTATTAACCCAAATCAGGTCAATAATATAAAAATGTTGTACCTTATTATAATAAAAAGTAAAACAACATACTGGGAGCGAATTTTCCCTTTTCTATTTGAAACGCTTGTAACTGAACATTTGCTAATCTTAGCACCACTACTGATTGTCCGCTTTTTGCTTCATAGAGATTCAAAACTTTTGGAGACGGACAGAGGTATGACTTTCCGAGTGGTGTCGTGAACATGTTTAGGCTTCCTTCTGCAGAACGCGCCACTTTCTTGCCACCTATTATTTTAATGGTTTAATTTTTAAATATATTTTAATTAATTAATTAATTACCTTTTGTAGAGCCACGAAATAAAGAGTCAGCCGTATTGTATAAGAAATCGATAGCATTTATTCCCCAATTATTTTCTCCTACCTATAAATTTATAAATTAAATTTTTATCAATAAGTTTGAAAAATTTATATCAATATTTTTAAAAATAAAAATGAGATTTCTAATATAGTTAAGGCTAATTATTGTTTTTATTTTATGAAATTTGTGAGCATTTAAATAAAATTGGCATAAACATTGATATCATTACATTAATAAATAATAATTACTATGAGTAAATTAATTTATGCTGATTTTCGTTCCACAAATAAGAATAAAGGGTTACTGTTTTTAGCTTTTTCCCAATATTTTTCCAATAATTTTTTAAATGTAAATTTAAAATTTACACCAAAAACAGACAAAATAACATTTAAAATAGAAAGTTTGTTTGAAAAATTTTGGTTAACATCTAACAAATTCCAGGGCAACAAATGATTGGCTTACTTTTTCAAAAATGAATCGCAAAGTGAATCCTCCAATCCATGTGACATCAAGTACTGGCTTTTCATCCAACAAGTAATCGCATCTTCCTTTGCTCGTGGCGTCCGCAGGAATTCTCTCGTTTATTTGCTGGGAATTAAAGTTTAGATTTTTATAAACATTTTTATATTCATTTAAACATATGATATAATGAACATATAATTTTTTCAATATTAATTACAATTAACGTATTAATATATAATTTAATTATCATGATTTTATAACTATCAATTTTCTTTGCTATGTTATAATTAGAATATTAAAAATATTACAAGTCTTGTACAAGTCTATGTCTGCATGATTATAAAAATTAAAACTGGCGCTACTTTTGGTGCGCCATATTTTAAAAAGTATTTAATATATCCAGTAAATCACATTATTTATTAAGCGAAACTATTTATAGTGATAAAATATTTTTAATACACCTTAACCTTATATTACGTACTAAGTTTGGTTTCATTTGATCATTCGTTCCAGAGGTATGAATTTTTAATGTTTTTTAGATTTTTTGATCTAGAGGTCAAAGGTCAAACCCTTTGACATTAACCCCATTATCAAAATTGTTTGTCTGATCATAGGAAATAATAATAGGAAACATTTAATCGGATTCTCAGATTCTCTTAATTCATAATGAATGTTGGCCTCACTTCTTCTGGCTTATTATAACTAAAGTATTATATGATGGTTCACCTATATTATTATAATATTATATTATTAGAATAGTATTGTTTAAAAATTTTAAAAATTATTAAACTATTTCTTTATCAATATATAATTAAATTTGGACAGGTTGACCAATGTATCAATAGGTCAGATGAAATCATTGAGAGTTAATTAAAACAATAAATATTAACCTGCGTTCCGCCTTTAACCTCATATGTGATCGTAAAAAATGCTTCAAATTTGGCCAAAATGCAAATCAGTCCCGTCTCGTCCCAAACCGTGAATGTGAATGCAGGCGCGGGCTGTTTGGTCGATAGGCTTATTGCTGTGGCGGTCGGCTTGATATTAGTTGGTGAAGCCTTATTGCGTAATTATGCGTATAATATCAATAATAAATTTAATAATTAAAGCAAACTTTATTAATTATGCCATACCTTTCGTTGTTTATTAATATTTTTATTTGTTATATTAAAAGTTTTATCAGGTATTAAAGAGAGTGATGCTGTAATGAAGATCGATATATTGATTTAAATGGCATATTAATAAATACACAGTTGTTCTATGCTTACAATTTATACACGAAAAATAAACAGATAAAATGAATATTATTAAAAATTTTGTCATATTTTGCTATTTAAATAGCCCTCTAATGTAATTTAATATTTTTCAAGTATTTATTAACAAACAATTTTCGTGATTCACATTCTCCATCATATTTGATACGCACTCAAGCTTTACATCGTTTCTATTGATCAATACATTTAGAAGAGATGGCCGCAGCTTACAAACTATTGTATAATGAATAACACCAATAATATTACCAACACTTTTAGAATGGTCTTCAAATAAGACCATTAGTCTTAAAATGTTCAATTATAGTGGTGATAGTTCTTTACTACTAATGATGATTAAGTTTTAGCTGCATTCATAGAAATAGAAACAAAGACAATTTTAACCTCTAAAATATTTTGACTGTAGTCATTAATTTTAATACAGAATCTTCTATTCTTTAGTTAACGAAGTTCTTTAATTAACTTACATTCTCAGCAATTAATTTGAATTTTTTGTTAAAATAAATTTCTATAAATAGAATTTATAATAAAATCGATTTTTAACTATAACATACTCTTTCTACTGATAAGTGATTAAATTGTGTTTGTCTCCTAAAATGTTAACATAGGTTAATAGTTTCAAAGTGTATAGTACATAAGTACTTAGTTTACTTCAATTTGCATACTTTAAATTTTAGATAACATTTTTGGTTTACCTTTGCATTCACTGTTACTTAATTAAATAAGAATGAGCATACACATGAGATAATTTAACTAATTTTATTTTATAATTTTACACATAGTCTATATTAACTTTAGTTAGAATTTCTTTACTAATTTCTTTCGTTAGGCGTTTTTTTTATCGGTTGGAGAAGGAAATTGACAGACAGACAGACGGTTGGTTAGACATCTCAAATCTGTAAACTTACTAATGTCAAGTCAAAGTCAAAATCAACTAAAAATGTGTCGGTTTCAAACAAAGCAAATTAAACTATTAAGCTTTAAATAAATATAATTTAATTCAAGAAATATAATTTATTTTATATAATATAAAAATATTACATTTTAGTGCATTACTAACAATTATAAATATAATATAAATATAACTTACAAACACTTATTATTTAGTAAAATAAACAATATTTTACGGCACACATTAGACAATTTTTAAAAATAAATAAATAGATAAATATAAATATAAACGAAAACATGTATAACTCTATAGTTTTATGCAAATATAAAGTTATTTTCTGTTCCCTGATTTCCGGTAAAATCACTAAATTGTTTGAAGAGTGCTGTGATTCCATTAGCGGTGAAGTCTCGCGCCAAATATTCGACAATACTTCCAAAAAAGCGAGTGATTTCTGAAACGATAGCGTTTATAATGTCCCCAAAAATATTTCCAACTGTTTGCAATTTCCCCTTTTTCTTCTCCTCTTTGTGGTCCTTCTTAAGCCTCAATTCCTTATCATTGACCGCGATGTGATGGTGTTGTTGCATAATATTCAACATATTTGTATTCACATTGTCTTTCGTTGAGTCTTTGTTTTTAACTTCAATATTGTCGTGTTTTGCATAATTTATTTTAACACTACTGTCTTCCGATACTTCTTTTAGAATTTTATTCTTGATTTGAGAATATTCTTCTGGTAAGTTAGCTAAATATCCAGATATATTATTTTTATTGTTGATCAATTGCTTGATTATATTAGAATTGTTTTGTGTATCCAACGATGTTTCAAATTTCCGCTTATATTCAGTTTTGTTTTTTTCGGTCGAACAATATTTAGCGAACAATGTTACAATCAAACAATAATGCCAAACTTTACAATGGATATAAAATAAAATTAAAAAGTAAATTGAAATACAACAAATAACTCACGGCTTATTTTATTAAATTGTCGAAACATATTTATGATTTATAAATTTGAAAAAACAGCAACCAATTTGATTTTTTAAAAAAGCAATTTCACTATAAACAAAAATTATAATGAAAAATGAAACAATCGGTAATGACTTTTTCACGATAAACTTAATTTAAAATTTTAAAATTTCAAACAAAGAATTGTGATGCTTAGCATCAAACTTGAAACTTATTGTTAAGCCTAGCTATGGCTCTGTCAAATAGTTTGATTCAGTTATTTGTATCTGTGATGCCCTTAACTTTTCGAGAAGTTTGTATTTCTTGTATTGAGATGTGTATAATTTGATGTACTATTTGCATCATAAAAAATTTGAACTCAAACAGGAAAACGAAAGATATTTAATGTTACGCACACTTAACATACCTTAACTTTTATATACACTGCGAAGTTCAATGACATTTAAATTTATCTTTAAAATAACAATTATTCAAACTGATCAATGAAGCAACTCTTTCGTCAATATTGATCACTCATTTAATAAATCAAATGATTATAATTTACTATATTAATTGTTTGTATGGTATAATTGTTTGTATCAATTTATATCTTTTGTATTGACATACAAAGAATTTCTATAATAATAAAAAATATTTTTGATCACAATTAATTCAAGTTAAAGAATTAATTAAAGCATTAAATTCAAGTTCTTATTCATAAATATTTTGAGCATAATTTTTTTAAAAGCTATCTTTATTTGAAAATTTAGAATTCGTAATGATTTATTAAAGCTTCAAATATAAACCATTAGAGCTAATAAAGAGTAAATTAAATTTAATTCTCATAAGTTTTTATATATCTTGCAATTTATTTGTAGCTAAAATGCTTATTAACCCAAACCCGCAACTCAAGACCCTCTTAACCCTAGACCCTTCAACCCCAGACCCCCCATGATCCGAGATATTCCTCAACCCCACCCCTCATTGGACTCGATACTGAGTTCAACACATACTAACATCACTAGTTACATCACTACGCTTCCTAATATTTGCTCCACACCTTAAAGCCAGACACACCCCTTAACCCCAGACTCCTTCATTGGGATCAGAAAGTCAAACTGAGTTCAGCGATATATCACATGACATGCTTTCTGACCATTATTAGGCTCCTCCCGAACTGTCACATTGCCAGTCAGCTCAACACCCTTACGGCGTCTTTAGCACCACTGAAATCATATATATGTGACATGACATGACATGTTAGGGTATCTCTGGCCAGTTCCGAGTCTATAACCGGACATAATATAGAAGTGAAGCCAAATTATAAAAGCACAGTCATTGCTGGTCTCACTTAATAAACTCAACTCTAAATTTAACTGTGAATAAACATTCAATCATTCGAAGTTTTCAACTAAACTAAACCAAAGAAAATGTGGTGAGAAATTTGAAATTGTTTGACAGCATATAATTTAGACAGCAATTCATGTGTTGAATCTAACTATACATATGACGACTCGAGACGAAATGATGAACTTATACCAATATTAAATGGACTGAATCGGGACTGGACTGACTGGAATCGATTTTGATGAGCACTTTGAATGATTTTGACATTTAATATTTTAAAATTTAAGCATCTATTAGTTTAATAAAGCATTTCATTAAAATTTTCTATTTTAATTATCATTCGTTTTTCCTTATTTCAAACATTACGGCACAAACACCAGTTTTATTCAACAATATTACTCTTGTGAGAAATTAGTAAATCAAAATATGAAATATATTTGAAAATCGAAAGAATCAGAAGTTGAAGATCTAAATCTAAAAACATTTAAAGTTCCTTATTTAATACTTTTGCAAATAAAACTTAATTAATTCCTCATTACATTCCTGAATAATTATTCATTATATTTTTTCGTATTTTTATTATTTAAGTATCGACAGTGTGGCGACCGCTAAATCGTTTAATTCACATCAGTATTCCTCTATTATAAAGGTTATATTTGTGTGCGCTCTAAATGAATGTCGAGTGTCTCTCCTCAATCAAAGTTTTTCACTTATTCCAAAACTTTGACAGCGCTCTGCCATAAACATATTGAGACCTACGCCAAAACCGGCCAAACATTCAACTAACAACCCAAACCTCGCGGCTAAAACCACTTTCCAACTCCTGATTAGCCGTAAAGTTGTAAAGAGTCGCCGATCATCAACGCCTAATAAATAATGTCAACTAAAAATACTGAGCTTTAGCTTAAGATTATTGAGCTTAAGCTTAAATGGCAAAATTTGCTTTTAAATTTGAATTAAACTTAATTCGAAATTTAATTCTTAAAAATGAGCTTCAGTTTAACTTCGAGCACAGGTAATGAGTTAGAACTTAGATAAATTTTATAAAAATAAAATACAATAAGAATGTAATTTTCCTATTTTAAAACAATTTATAAATATGAATGCTTAACATAATTAATGTCAAAAATTAAATCGGCTTAAATGTCGGCTTAAATCTGTGAGCTTTAAGCTCATTAAAATGAGAAAAGACAAACTAATTTGTTCACCGACTTATCGCAAGTCGCGTCGACACGACTAACTAATGTTTATAAGAATCGATTTAGTTTATATATTAAATTACGTTCTATGAATTTTATTATTAATCGTTAATAAATTTTAAAATACTTTTTAAAATTAAGGGTAATTTTCAACGAGTTTTATTTTAAAAAATTTATTAAAGTTTTTAAAAAAATAAAGACCACTTTTTTATCAAAATCTATTTTATTGAAAAAACTACTGTAATGGGAAATACTTAGGCATTAATTTTTGATAATAGTCAATATCGATATCAAGAAAAAGGCAAAAAATAACTCTATCGACGTGTTCGCTGTAAGGATTTGTGTCGAACCAATGCCTAACGGTCTGAAGCGCAACATTAGCAGCGTTTTCATTAGGATAGCCATAAATTCCCGTTGAAATACATGGAAAAGCTATGCTTTTTAGTTCGTTCTTCTCTAGCAATTCTAATGCATTTCGATAACAGCCGCGAAGAAGAGCCGCATTTTCGCCAACAGGTCCGACGGCATGAATGATGTCTGTCATGCAATTACAAATTAATATATGCATACATATTGAATGGCATACATTTCGCTGGCAAATGATATCCGCCCGTGATTTTGCATTCGCCAGTCGGGCATCCGTTCAATGTTTGGCATTCGCTTTGAAGAAGTTGTCGATCGGCAGCTCTATGTATGGCACCGTCCACTGAAACATAAATCACGTTAGAGACGCCCGTAAAACAAAGCGGCCATAAAGCACACCTCCGCCACCGCCGGCCAACTCATTATTGGCGGCGTTCACTATGGCGTCGATTTCGAGTGTAGTTATATCGCCGGTGAATATGGAAATGCGTTGATTGAAGTCACTTCGAAAGCCATACTCTTGTGAGGCATTGTCTGAATGGGAGAGAGTGTGGTGTTTGGCGTAATGCTCCCAATTGTCGATCCGGTCGAGTGTCACGTATTGCTTGCATTTGTAATGCTTTCGCTTCTCTTCGATAGCCATCGAAAGAAAACGCTCTTCACGTGCCAAACATAGAGGTTTGAGTTTGAGTTAACAAATCACAACTAAATCAAACTTATCTCAAGTGCAATACCTTTTTCCTGAACCCAAGCCATAGTGTGGTAATTCACTGCTTTGATGAGTGTGAACGCAATCAATGACGATATGGCGCACACTTTGCTTCTCACAAGAAATACACTTAACATAAATGGTTGAACAATAATTGTGATCAACAATATTAAGAACAATAACAGTACAAGTGTTTTGAAATGTGTGCGAACCATAAATGATGAGACGTGCGAAGCAGTGAAACAGTTTCAATTCAATATTGCATTACATGTCTATTTAAACATTATTAACAAATTTGTTAATAATGTTTGATTGCAATGCAAAGAATAATTTATTGAAAAATACTATAAAGATTATAACTCTAATGATTAATTTAATAAATTTAATATTTGAAATGTTGTTCCTTTTTACACACATAGCGAGAAATAACTCAAGTTTATGATTGTCATACTACTAATTAGTGTATACATTGATTGGTTTATAATATTTTTAATTAATTTCACTTCACTTTCACTTTAACTCAGTTTTAACCATAAATTAATTTATGTTTATTTTAACTTCTGACCTATAATTTATGTCAAAATGTTGTTTTAAAAGTATGTTAACTCTGTTAAAGGGTTAACTGTGGTTAACATACATATAAACTTAAGCAATGAGTTGAAGTAACCGATAGGAAGTTAGTATTATTTGCATTATCTCTTATATCTATATAGCAGTAAAGAAATAACTCTAATAATGGAAAATAATAATTGACAATAATAATGAGAAATTGATTTTGAAATAATTTTAAAATTCTCATTACCAGAGAGAGAATAATACTGTATTATAGACTGTTAGAGTAGAGCAGACTGTATAGCGTCACATGATTGGCATCGCATGCGTCACTGACGTCACTTTCACTCAATAACGCAAATCATTGTTTACAGTTATTAAATCATGTCTTCAAATGTATTTATTTGTTCAAAACTACAATCTCTTCAAAGTAATGAATTGCGAAAACTAATTATCGACGACTTTAAAGCGACAAATGTTACTCAACTCTGCTCTTTAGTGGCCAAACAGCTGGAAGTTAACGAACAATGTTTCGGTAGTTTCATGTTGTGTCGCATTGTTTGTCGTATTGTCAACACTTGTGATTTGTTGACAGATTTGATGTGTTTCGGACGTCTTCTCCTGTCGGCCGACAAGAGTCTCGAGCACTACGGCATCGAAAATGGGTGCACAATATTTGTGCTCAAGAAAGTGGTGACAGAGGAGGGCAGCGGTGGTGTCGGCGGTGGTGTGAGTGGCGCTAAAGTGAAGGCATCGCAGACGGAGATACAGAATATGGTGATCGCGTTGAGGACCGCTCTCGTGAACCCCTTGTTTCGCAATATGTTGGACAAGTTGAGTGAGTCCGAGGCGCGCGAAAATTTGATGGCAGTCACTCCAGGACTGCGCGAAGACAGCGTCACTTTCGGTAAGATTTGCCAGTTTGGCGATTGATTTCTAATAGTTAGCATTACAGCCATATTACAAGATCCGGATTTGTTGACCACTCTGACGGAGCCGTCAAACGTGCACAAAGTGCTGGCCAAACACGAATGCCTTCTCGAAGCGGCCACTCATTTGGCCGCCACTTTCCACGAGGAGACGATCGCTTCGGAAAATAGTAGCGGTGGTGCCTCTGCTACCAGTCTTTTGGGAAGAACTTCGTCTCAATATAATTACTCAATCGATGGCATGTCTGATGACGAAGATATAAGTGAAGTTGAAAGTCCCGCTGAAGATCAGCAGAACGCGACGGCTCAACATTTAGCTAATATATTCATTCGCGCTTATCAATCATCGCATCCAAACCAGACCACACCTCCCGCTCCTCAAACATCAATTATAACTCCAGGTATTGTATTCATAAAAAATTATAACTCAAAATTTAGTTATTGCTAATTAGTAATTGCTTTTAAATTATATATTCCGAAATTCTGTTATTATATTTTGGTTATAATTTGTGTTACTATAGCTATGTTACGCGTAGCACTTCAGAGCTCAAGTCAGTATTCTCAGCCATCAACGAGTGCCTCACCAGGAATTTCTACATCTAATTTGGAAAAATGGTCGACACAATTGCAACAAATGAGAGATATGGTAACTTTTTTTTATATTACTTAACCATTTACTAATTATTGTTGAAATATGTTTTTATTAAAGGGAATAACTGATGATGTGGTTGCTATAAGAGCCCTCGAAATGACAAACGGTGACATTCAGGCAGCTGTAAATGTCATTTTTAATTCCTAACTGTGAAAATATTAAGATTACTTAAACTTGTTTAGATTAGAATATTTTTCAATTAATCATTTTTAAATAAACTTTAAAATTTAAATTATTC
Source organism: Microtritia minima (assembly GCA_034699355.1). Taxonomy (NCBI): domain Eukaryota; kingdom Metazoa; phylum Arthropoda; class Arachnida; order Sarcoptiformes; family Euphthiracaridae; genus Microtritia; species Microtritia minima. The sequence goes on from JAQIYA010001668.1 coordinate 10,122, forward strand.
GAAGTTAAAAAATGTTCTTTTTATTTCAATAAATTAAAAATAAATAAATAAATTTAAATTTAAAAGGTTTTTATTATGAATAGAAAGTTTTATAAAAACAAATAAAAATGTTTTCAATTAATTAAGATATTTATTTAAACAAGTAATAGAGAAATTTATGAACCATTTTCTTGATATATTCTGTTTATTTTAATTTAATTCCATTAATATTAATATTTGGAGTGGTTATCTATAATAATAAAAGTATTTATATAAAAATATAATTATTTAAATCATATAATATTTTGACGTATATATTTAATTTTAAAAACAATTTTATTAAAATGTTATTACATAAGTAGGGAATCATCCTTTTAGGTCAGTAACCGAATTTCACCGAAAATTCTCTTATAAATGTTGAGTATTTGTTTTATCATAGCATGAAATATGAAATTTTTTAAAGTAGGCTATTATCAAACGCATTACTATACAGAATAGCGTTATAATAAATTAAATATAAAACTAAAAATTTGTTTCGTTATGAATCATTTCTTTAAACAGTTGTGTAAGTGTTATACTTGCGTGCATTTGAAAAATAATTAATTCAATAATTAATTAATAATTAATATCCGTTTTGATTATTTGTTTGTTATAACTATAAAATATCATATAAAAGAGCTAAATCAGCAGAAGAGTGGGTTAAAGATTTTCGTGACGATTTAATGATTACAATTAAAGAAGATATAATAGTTAATAAGAAACAAAAAATTAATAAAGTAAGAAATTTGTTTTATTATTTTCATGTGACCGAATTTAACCGCCGAATGTAATATTTCGAACTGACCGAAAAGGATTATCTTTTTAAATAAGCTATTGATTTTAAATTGAAACACTATAAACAAGCAAAAGGATGATAGACTTCATTAAATAAATATTAATAAATATTAATATATTTAATGATTTTTTATTAACGTTGGTAAACAATTTAAATGATAACCAAAGAACTTAATTATAAGAATTAAGTACATTTTTATCGTAACATTTTAAATCCACATTTACAATGAATTGAAATGATGTCATGCCAGACACGCGAGTGTTTCGATAACGTTACAGTTATCTCATCAATTGGCTTATTGTTGAGCCAAGTGATGGCAAAATGTTAAAAGGTTAACATTTTCTTTAACCTTTAACCACGAGAGTTAAAAATATTTTAACCTTTAACCTTAACCCAGGTTAACCTGAAGTTAACCTTTAATATAAAAAACACATCATTATTCAAAATTTATTTTATTAAATAATTAATAAAATTAGTATTTATAATACTTAAGAAGATATTTAAGTGTTGAATGCGCTGATTTAGTACTAAATTCTTTCATACAATTTTTGCATTTTAAATTCTTGCTAATAAATTTAAAATATTCATCTCTCAAACTTTTATTTTCTTCAGTTTCATCATTTCAAAATTTTTTGCACTTTATTTAAATTTTTAATAAATTCAACTTCTTATTAACTCATTTTAAATACAGAATTTTATTAAACATTTAAAATATTATTAAATTGCTTGTATTTGCTTTGTATATCTAATGCAAAAATTATTTAAAAAAGTTTTTCTATATAGGATCGATAGTTAAAAAGCGTTTCAGTTATAAAGTTTTCAGTTTTCAAGTTTCATATTTTATTTTAAGCATACATTACTTTTTTGTTTACTATTTATATTAGAATAAAGTATTTTTTACATATTTTATATAAAAAAGGTTAACCTTAGGTTAACTCAAGTTAACCTAAGGTTAATTTTATTTTAACTTTTAACCTTAACCTTAAGGTTAAAAATCTGCTTTTAACCCTGGGTTAA
>JAQIYA010001669.1:0-11949 GCA_034699355.1 Microtritia minima
AGGGAGAGGGAGGGAGAGAGAGGGAGGGAGAGGGAGAGAGAGGGAGGGAGAGGGAGAGAGAGAGGGAGAGGGAGGGAGAGAGAGGGAGGGAGAGAGAGGGAGGGAGAGGGAGAGAGAGAGAGAGAGAGGGAGGGAGAGGGAGAGCAAAATCTAGTCACAATATTAACTCAATATATTAAACCGTAAGTTTTTATTAAAAACACTCAAAATCATTAAATAAATTTAAATTAAAGTACTTTGAATTTAATTTTTAAAACATTAAAATTATTAATAATTCTAGAAACAAAATTAATAAATAATAAATAAATAATTTGTATATAAATAATTTGATTTTTTTTGTTGATTTTACAATTTATAGATTAATTTATTGATTAATAATTGCTATGTTTCTAATATTTAATCTCTAAAATTCAATCATTAAATTTATAACACAATCATAACATATCATAATAATTGTATTTTTTATTTTTATTTATCATAACAATATTTTCACATAAAATTTTCTTATAATACATTGAAGCAATACTTTACATATACATATACAGAGTAACTAAGCGGTCGAATCTAATGTACTATTTTCAAAGCTTTTAAAATAATTAAGTTTTATTATAACTTTAGTCTTGTTAACTGTATTTTGTTTTCTTGACTGTGACTTAACCTTTACTTTATACCCGAGTAAGAAAATTTTTATTAAGAATGTTTGTGATAATATGGTAAATCCTAAAATTATGAATATAGCGAACATACAATTTTCGGTAGTTCTATACTTTATGCCGAGAATTGTTGTGCGCGAGATTTAATAATACTTTATATGTGGCGCCTCTTCCGCTGCGCTGCTTAAAACATTAAATAAAGAAATCCCAATTTTCAATAATTATTAAAAATAATTATTATTAACGGTAAAATTTTTTTATATACAGCAATCTTTTTATAGTTCTCAAAACTTTTTACAAAATATACAATTTTACTTACGATAGACAGATTTCGGGCTATAATTCTCGCAATCGTTTATTAAATGGGAACTTTTAAATTTGTTAATTGAGTTATTAATATGAATAGTTAGATATTGCAACGGTTTATCAGTGACTTAAAACAATCGAATTCAATCACATAACAAGTTTGAAGTGAATCAAGAAAATCATAAATGTTTGTAAAAAGCTAGTGTCAGTTTCGTAGACTCCTCTATCTTCTAATTCAGAGTCGCTTTCAAAGTCTTGAATTCATTACTTTGACAATCAATAAGTTGAGCACTTTTAAGACCATTTTGGTGTTATTTCATACAATCCTTTCATTTCAATGCATACCTCAATTTGATCGTTGCAATGAAATTCCATAATGGCTTGAAAGCAAACTTTCAAGATTTGCTTTTATTTCTATTGCTATTCATGTTAATGTATGCTCATTTAATATTTTGATTGCAAACAAAGATTTACTGTTATATGCAAGGTTGTCAAATGTAAATTTAAGAAACAATTTTTGATCTTTATCGACACATTTTTACACAATTGTTTATTAAAATTTCACTTTTATATTTATGTGCCATACTTAATATAAATCTCAAAAAGCGCATTATATAGAAGGATCTCTTTTTTGAAAATATGCTTAATAATTGAGTGAGTATTATATATGCGTGTAATTACTAATTACCGCACATAAGTGATAGAAAAAAATCAAAGACCGATTGCCATTACAGTTCCATCTCAAGACAATTTTTCAACTCCATTATCTTACCATTCCGTTATTTATTTTTGTTTGTTAATTTGTTTTAATGTTAATTTATATTAACATTATTTTCACATTAATTCATAGTCATTTTTGTGAAAGGAGTGTCAAGTATTAAGCAGTAATATTCATATCAAATACTTTTTGTATGAATAACAGGTTTGACTTACAAAATTGTAAACATATTAATTATATATTTTTTGTCATTTTAAAATCCCATTACCGTTCAACTGTACTGAAGTCATTTTTCTATCACTTTTACTCATTGTTCGTAGAAAAATATTACAGCACTAACAATCTATTAAATTTTGTTCAAACTATGTTGTATTACCTTTTACTTACCTTTAACTTATATTGTTAAGACTTTAAAAAATACATTATAAAATATTCCAAATATTCTTAAATTAGTAGATCTTTAATATTTTAAAGAATTTAATAATTTTATAACAACAGATTACACTTCACATGCATCTGTTGAAGTTATAAATCTTTATACTTACATTCTTAACAGGTTTAAGAATATTTCATTTGATAAGCGTATAAGTTTTATTTAAGAAACAATTATGTTAATTATAATAGTTCTTTTAATTTAAATTTCTATTAATTAAAGTTTAAAGATTGGCCTTAAGTAAAGGAAGCTTTATTTACTAATAAAAAGATAAATTTTTTAGTATAATATGTTTTACTAACTCTTTCTTCAATAGTTTTACTTTCGTTATACATTTTGATTATATGATCTTCTTTCTGCGGTAATAATTTATTATGTTTTTTACTTACAAGATGTTCTTTTATTTTATTTTAAATTTTAAAAAAATTATTATAATAAAACAATATACTGTTTTAAAATTGCTTTTATATTTTTAAATCGAATTCTTGATTAGCAATTGTTAAATCATCAAAAATTTCTTTCATGCATTCTATTGAAGATTTAACCAAGATTTTAAAATGGCATTTAAATAAATTTGTTAAATTACACTATTCTCATTACACTTAACAATGAATTTTATGTTCATTTATAATTTTACAAAATTCATAAAATGCAAATGTAAGAAAACCTATTTGTAGTGCATTACTAACTTAGTTTTGCATTTATAAAAATATTTTCACAAACTAAACAAATATTAATTAAAATTAGATGCCATTTATAAAAAGTGAATAAGTTTTTTGGTGTTAAATCGTATATACATTTTTCGTCAACTGTTTTTTAAGATGCATTGTTTGGTAAGTATAAGTTGCTAAATATTTCAAAATTTCCTCAAATAATCTAACCTTTGCCCTCATCGACACTCTTTATTTAAACGAACACGTTTTGGTGATAATGATTTTATAAGCCAATAATTGGAAAATAATTTTAAGATGTGCGCCATAAATGTATGCGAAATTAGTGAATCTCTCAAATATTGTTTATTGATTATTAAACTTATTGGATTCTGAAGTAATTATAGTTAAAACAAATTTCTTACAGAATTAACATTTTAATAATGGTATTATAAATTTGTTGAACATTACAAATTTACAATTAATAGCATAACGACACATATCTGCTTAAGCTATTGTTTTAATTTTTACTTAAATAACATTTCAATTGGAGCACAATTCATGAATTGAAAATTTGAGCTTTAATGTCATTAACTTATTCCTACCAACTATACAATTGCTCTCAAATACTTCATTTAATAACTCATTTTAATTAACATAAACATCACAACAATTTTAAAAACCTCTTTTTATTACTTAATTAATTGTATCAAACTATAAGTGATTGTAATATAGATAAAAATTTTGAGTATTAGTCAAATTTTAAGATTAATTTTAACTTAATATATATTAACTGTAATCACTGGAAAATAAGATCAAATTTGAGGTCAAACAATGAGTAAAACGTAAGTTTGATTATTAACAATTTGAAAGAAAGTCTCGTCTCACGACTATTCCTAATATATTATACATTCGATGCAAATAATTTAATTAATCAACTAAATAATTGAAAATGAGTGTGAATAGGAATAAATATATGCATTTTGTATTAACTTAATAATAATGGTTAACATCAGATGAACAGTTTGCGCACATATACGTGTCCGGTATGTCCGGTTAGATGCGGGCAAATGTAAGTGTTGGCACATTAACTACAGAATTCTGTAAAACAACTAACTTATCGCTGCCTTAAGGGTTGTCGTCTTTGTTGGCAGAACTATGCAAATGAATGTGTCTCTTCTTAGTCTTCTTGTCGAGAAAGACTTTATTGCAGCCGCGGATACAACATCGATAGAGCAGGTCTCGGTGTACGCGCTCGTAGTGCTGCCTCAGAGCCGAGGCATCGCTTTTGCTGTGATGACAGTAAATGCAAACGTATTTCCCATTTTCGTCCGCAATTATGGTCGCCTCAAACACAAAGTCAGTCGACGGAGAACTCGTTCGAAGCGCTTTTGGCGGCGAAGACCTATTGCTGAGTGAAGGACTCGGAGTGGTTCGCATTGAATTGGGAGACTCTCTGCTTAAGCACGACCTGTTGTCCAGATATAAAGAACTCGATGGCATCGGTGGAGGAGGGGGTGGAAGACACATAGCCGGGTGAAAGCCGGGCACCACTGGGAAAGACGCGGCTGCGGCGGCCGCGGCAGCGCTGGCCGCGAAGAGGCCATCGGCGCCCAACGGAGGCAGTCGACTGTAAAGGTCGCCCAAACTCAACGGCAGGCCTTGCGGGTCGTAAAGACGAGAGAACAAGTCGTCTCTAAGAGCGGCACCGGTATGAAAGGGAAACATCGCACTCGCGCTCGCTTTGTCCAAATTGAAGGGCGACTTGTTGTCCGAATGGGTGGACAACAACTTGCGATGCAGGTTCAGGTTAGCGCTGTGTCGGTCCCGACTTCGCTTCGACGGGAACGACGCGTTGCAACCGTCGACTGTGCACTTGTGCATCAGTTTCAAGTGAACGTTTTGATAGTGAGTCTTCACTCCGAAGTGGTTCTGGAAGATCTTACCACAAGATATACAGCGGCGAGGATTCTCCTTATCCACGGGTACCTCAACTGAGCCAACAAACGAGGCGTCTCTGAATGGCAGAAGCGATACGTGCGATATCTGGTCGGAGACGCGTGAGTCCATGAGCGAGGTCTGGACAGCGTTAGCGCTGTTCGCACTCATGTTAGCGCACTCGAACTCTTTCGATGAGCTGTTCTCTCTGTCGTCCCTCTCACTCGACTTAGCAGTCGATGTCAACTGAGACGGTGGTGTCGATGGCTTCATACACATTCCAAGTCCAGGCGCGTGATATGACAACGAGTGCGAAGATAGCGAGGAATTGCTCAAAAACATAGATCCGCGATGGTTTCGCGGACTCACCAAATTGGTGAACGAGCCCAACGAGAGTGACTCCAAGTGGCGCAACGGGTTCTCCATATTTGATTCATTCGTCAGTTTGGCTGCCGTTTGACTCACGAAAGCTGCGTCTGATCTGTTGGTCGACTTGTCCTCTGCAGACATATGTGTTGGCGTTCGCTTTTTTCTTAAATCAATGGTGCCATCGATATCATAGGCGAGAAATTGTTTGTGCGCGTTGTCCTCCATCTTGTGTTGCGTTAATTGATTGTGGTTTTGTGTTAACTTAGACTCGTGAGCGAACGCATTGCTGTCCACCGAATCGTAGTCATCAGACTTGCAGTCGTCGACGGGCTGAACGTCGTCGTCAACTCTCTCTATGTAAGTGTCACTCGACGACTCGTCAGTAGTAATAAAGCGCATATCGTCGTCACTGGTATTGATGGCCACCGGAGCACACTTTGTCGGATTCAAACTTTTCCTTTTGCGCACCGCTTTGTTGCTCGTAATGTCGAATTTGTCGAATTTGTCGTCTTTCAACGATAAGTTCATTCCCTCTTCTGGTGATTGAGATTTGCATTTATTGTGCAATTTATTGCTAATCGGATCGCAAAACGCGATCGCATTACTGGTGTGAGGCATCGATGTTAGAGACTCATTATCGCCAGTTTGACACGAACTGTTCGGTGAATACGTGTCCACATCTTTGTCGTTATCCATATCACCATCTCTTTGGCCATCTCTGTCCACATCTTCATTAAAAGTGGTCTTCGATGAAGAGAATGAATTGATTTGTGCGAATTCCATAGAGATGTTGTCGGCGCTGATGGTCTGTCTGTCTGTCTGTCCAACGAGACTGTTGGCACTCAAATTGATAATTGAAGACGAAGAAGTCGGCGCTATCAATGGGTAGGGATTAGCGGAGCGGCCGTCGTGTGGGTTGACTTTCCTTCTGAAGTTGGGAGTGTGGAGCTTGGGATTGGGATTAGCGCTGTGTCTGTTGCGACTGCGACGCGAGCTGAACATCATATTACAGCCGTCGACCGTGCACTTATGCATTTCGCGCAAATGGACGGCACTGAAGTGGATCTTAAGCGCGCCCTTATCGCAGAACGTTTTGAGACACACGTGACACTGCACTCGCTTCTTGCCGGTGGACGGGTTGGTGGTCAGGCCGCTCAACACCATCGGATTCCACCTGCGCTTCATAGGGTTGGCCGACTTCCGCAAGTGTCGCACTTTCTTCAGCGCGTACGCCGACGAAGTCTGGCTTAAATTGATGGCACCGCTCATATTGGTGTCGTCGTCCGAGTCGTCACTCGCGCTCACATCCGAATTGGTAGTGGAGGTCATGTTTGTCGAGATGGATGACACGTGATTTGTTGATATGGCTGTTGTCATCAATGGCTGTCCCGATGACATGAGTGAGAATGTGGAAGTGGTTGGCGATGAGGAGGGAGTTGTGCTCTGAGTGTACGACATTGGAATGTCTGCGCAACCCATTGATGGCAATTTCATGTTTGTCTCACTTTTTCGATAATCAAAAGGTTGCATATTTTGCAGTTTATTTAATGGTGACAACGATAGCGGACTGTGACTGTTAACCGGCGATAAGCCCTTACTTGTCGGCGATATAGGTTGCAAAATACTGCTCGAACTAATTGTCTTTACACTGCTATCAGTTTTCGATGTCATATTAACCGCACAATTAGTATTAATTATATCATTATTGCTATTATTAGTGAGTTTGTAATTTGATGAGTGTCTCATTATCGACGAAACGGCTTTGTTTGTCCTTTCGATCAATTTTCTAAAGTCCGAATCATTTCTGGCATTAAATATTGCACTGTTTGATATCATTTGATCGATTGGAGGTGACTCTTGAAAAACAAAGTTTTGGGCAATATTTTTAGTCTCTGCAATTTTTAGGAACAATTGCAAGACTATAAGTTCTTCTTCTTTAGTTATGATCGACCATCGAGACAACACATTACCACAATAATCCTGAAAATGTTAATTTAGATATTATTAAAAATAAATTTTATTAAATTGCAAAATAATTTTTAATGAAATTGAATTGAATGAAAGCTTATAAATTGAGTATTATATATCCTAATGATGCTCATAATGCAACTGTTGGTAGCGCTCAGCTTTTAACTCAATTTTAGTATTGTTGAACATAAAAGCTCAAACATCAGTCAATGATGAAGAATTTTTAGCCGAACTTACAGAAGCTTGAGTTTAAAGTTTTGGACCCAATGTCAACATTAATTCATTTATTCATTAAAATTATAGTTTTAATTAGTGCTCCATTGATGATACGGGCATATATTTATTTATTTTGTTTAATGAATTATACATTATCTTTAGCTGATTTTGACAAAAGCTAGCTATGGATTTGAGATGTCTGTTTGGGTGTCTGTTCTCCCGATGAAGCGATGGAGCAATAGTTTGGCCAAAATTATTGTCATTTAAAGAGTTTTAACGCGATAGAGTTGGGTATTATATGGATTATTATAAGTTATGTTATCCTTTTCATTAACAATTGGAAATTTATTACAATAAGACACATAAAGCGCGAACGTAGTGAGCGCTTAAGTAACCCACGAATAATATTATTACTCCGAAAATCAGCTCATTTGGATGAGAATACTTGATTTATAAATAAATCTTTCATTTAATATGCGATTACAATAATGTGATTGTGATTAGTGAATCAATTTAATACGTTTAATTTAATTTTAGTATTTAATTTAATGTTATTTTATTTTTATTAATTAAGTGAAAATTAATATTACACTAAAATTCCAATAATAGTACGCATTTCAATAGTGACCATTTATAATGCGCATTCAATTGTTAAGAAAATTTTTTCAAAACATCCAAATATAATATTTGGATCTTTGATTTTTGAGATTTACATTAAGTCTCATTACATGCATTTTATGTCATATTATTGAAATCTAGCAATTAGTTTATTTTAAAATTGTAACAATTAATAAAATTTTTATTTATTAGTGTAAAAATTAAAAGTGTAAAAACAAAATATAAAATTCATTCTTAAATTGAGCTAAATATTAGCATTTAAAAGATAACATAAATAAATTATAATAAAGTGAAAATAAAGAAATATTCTTTATAACTTGTGAACGCATTAATAAAATAATCAAATTTTCAATACTAGTAATTAGTAATTTGAGTGTAATTAGCAAAGCATGTAAAATAATTGTAATGATAAATAATTGAACAAACATAGTGAGCAAACTAAATAACAAAATACAAAATACAAATCATAAAGCAAATCAAAGCGAAATAAAGACCACAATGTGAGAAAAATTAATCTAAAAATTATGGTATGAAAAATATGTTTTAAGAACAAAACGTTAAAACAGTCACGAAATTGAGTAATAATCTAAAATCAATGTTATTTGCTATGAAGCAAACATTTAAATGACATTTTTCTGTTACATCTGTTTGCAAAATATTCGTTCACAATATGCAGGATTGGAGTAATTTTACAGTATTTATGCAATTGACGTGTATTTATACAGAGAACGTGCTCTATCTCTGATGAAATAGTGAAATAGAGTGGTATGTGATTATTAGATAATAGTTATGTTGCCTTTTTTAATGTACAGTTATGTTTTCTTAACCCTTAAATAGCGCATGTACTGAACATGTACTGAACGTGTACTGAACATTGGATATTAAGTAATAAGTTATAACTGGCGAAAAACTATAAATAATTTGCACAACGATTTGCCATTATTGTTATTATTAATATTATTTGTTAAGTTAGTTAAGGGGTAACCGTAACCGCAATTTGCAGTATTTTGGGAATAGTAGTGAAAGGCAGTGAATGTGAGTTTGTAAGCAATATTGAGACAGTGCGGATGTTTAGCTAATTTAAATGTCTCTACGATGACAGCAGGCCATGTGCATTGTGGCAAAGGTACAAACTGTATCTCACTCTGTCTCACTTCGCTGATTGATTATGGTTTAAAGGTTGTGCAAACAGAGACGAAGAGACATTTTTAGTCCACGCAGGCATGGATAATGTCTCGCTCTGTCACTGCGAAAATAAACAAGTTTTTTGTTTTTGCGTGTATGACACGCATAGCTCGCACTCGCTCTGCATTTCGGGTATAATTGGTGTATAAACAAGCGTCAAGTTGTTCACTAACTTGTAATGTTGCTCACAATGTTGCTCACTCTCTAACAAATCTTTTGTCAAACCAATGTAAGCACCTGTACTGTACACCACGCTGTAACAGCTCTCTACAGCGCTATACAGCGCTGTACAGGACTGCACAGACTGTACACTTTCTGAACTGTCAAGCGTTGCAGTTTGCAGTTTACAGTTTGCTAATGTGATGATCACAATTTTGTTAGAGTTGGGTCAATTGAGTCTCGTCGTGTCATTTATGCTATACCGTTGCGTACTCTGGGAAATCACAGACTGTGATGCAGTGATATATGTGAGCGCTGTATGAATTAGTTGGCATGCTTTGTCTCACAGACCGCAATGCGTTGCGTTCGCCTCTGCATTCATATCGAGATGGAGCCCATTAATCATATGCGCTCATACGGGGCGTGACAAACATTTCGCACATTTTACAGCACTTTTTTAAGTCTTCTTTTGTAATATTGGGCTGCATTTAAAGTTGGATGCGGTGCGGACTGCGATGCGTTTGCCATCTCTCAAGTCTTGACACCACGAACACCATAAGACACGACTATACGCATACTTGCAAAATGTTGTTATGCTATACTTAAATGTGTATTTCACAGCATCGCTGACCCCTCGATGTCAGAACGCTATGCATGATTCACTAGCGCTCATAACATTTCGCTCACCCTATCATTTTCTATCGCCTCTTTTCCCCTTTAATTTCTTACTCCGCAAACGATTTTTTGTTGACAGTTTTAAAATTGAGCTTTTCTATCATATGGTGATATTAATGAGAGTCGAGACACGCCGTATTCGTTTAGTTATTTTTCAATCTAACCATTTATTATTAACTACATTTCGTACGTTATTTGCTACAAACTAACATTAATAATTATTAAATAGTTTATTTTATTTTTTAATTTTTAGTATAATATTCTATAATGATTCGATAATTATCAAAAACTGACTGACTTTACTGAATATGATTAAATTATTAATATTAATTCATATTTTATAATATGTCATTATTAAGAATGAGTGAAAAACAATATCTCATTATTTTTATAGCCCATGATTTTCTCTGTTCCGTTCTCTGTTCACATTTTCAAGCTTATCCTATTATTTCAATGATGTTGCATGAAATTGCAAATAATTAAAATATAATTTGCATAACAAATGTATTTGTACTTGTAATTAATTCAATCGTACAAATTGTACAAATTGTTCGCTTTCTATTGTGGACTCTATTTTTACAATAAGAATTGAATATGCTTTCTATGAATATATTTCGACATATGTTCGTCAGACGTGGTATTAATCATATTTAGTCTCACTATCTAGTTATCAAAATCCTTCAAAACTGAATTAATTTCCTATTTATTTGTCTCATTATTACAAACATTATAAAAACTATTTTACATTTACAACACTTTTTGTAAATATATATTGTTTTTTAAGACTATACTCTACACAATGGATTCTAGTGAGCCATTTCGGACACTTTAGGACATGACTAACTTAATAATACAAAAAATATAACTTAAGGTCGCGCGTAAACAATAGAAATTAATAAGTCGGACAATAAAAAATAACACCTTTAGAAGTTTATATTATTTTATTCCTACAATGAGATAATTTATTATCTGATTATTATTAGTAAGGATTTTTAATTTAAAAGGATTGTTAAAAAAATAATATAATTTTTGGATTAAAATTATTTTTAAAAATTAAATATAAACTCGACGTAATTTCAAATGTAGGTAGAATTTCCTTACAACTCAATCCAACACTTTGGTGTTGTGAGAACGCATGCTTCGCTCTTTTAGTTATTGAATTATTTAATTACCCTATTTTCCATTAATAATACACATTCATGTATAATACGCACTTAAACAAAATAAACATAGTTTATAATTACAATAAAATTTTCTTTATAAATTCTTTAGCTATCAAAATAAAAATTCGATTTGTTAAAAACTTAGTTATTTCTTTAATTTTTAAATTTAATTTTTAACAAAATTATTTTTTCCTTTATTATATGTATTAGTTATATAAACAATGCTTTAGATTTTAATTTATCCAAACAATATTTATCCAATTTTCTATTTAAATATTATATTATGAGTAACTTCAGTATAAAAATTGTCTTAAAACAACAACTATTTCTTAGTGTTGATATCTTTGGTATCTTTTTGTTGATAAAAGCTTATTATTTTATCAAATCATACAAAAAATTCAATAAAAAATAAAGTAATATAAAAATAATAAAGTATTAAGCATTAAATAGCTTTGAGATTTGGCGATTGAGTGTGCGAGTCGTTGCAAATTTATGTTTGGCTGCACAATAATATCCCCAAACTTGGGTTTGTTTAAAAATCAGTTTCACGGATCAGTATTAAGTGCGCTTCAATTGTTGAGCGTTTTTTATAAAATGACAATAAGTGAATAGAAATGATAGGATGCGCCACAAAAGTTTTAATGCGAAATAGGTTGTGAGTCTCGTGAGGCCATTAGGCTAAGAGGTGTCAATGAGCGCTTCATTAATCGCAACGGACATCTCGAGGGACACATTAAGAGACTCGAGTCAAGCCATCACAAGCTATTTATTTGAAATGCGGGCCGTGTCGTAGGCATGCAAGCGTAAGAAAAGTAAAGGGTAGACAGCATGAGAGTAGGCTGAGTATGATTGTCACATGCAAGAAATTGATAGCGCTATTCTCTCGAGCACTCAGTGA
>JAQIYA010001670.1:0-11949 GCA_034699355.1 Microtritia minima
TGATGACAACCTTTCCAATGTGTTTACCACTTGCCATATATCGAAACGCGTCTTCACTTTTATCGATATTGAAAATAGTTTTATTCAATGGCTTTATATATCCTTTTTCTATGCCTTCTTTAATGAATTTAGAGATCAGAGATCGGTGTTTGAGCACCAAAGGTGTGATTTTTGAATTAAATACTTGATCCAAATGAATGCCATGAAATGTTTTATTCGCCAATAATTCTGAAATATCTGTGTTCATCAAAAAATAAATAAGTAATTAATATTAATAATTTATTTCAAGTTTATTTATATAATTAATCCCTCAACACATACCCAACTCATTATTCCTCCACATATCGTATTTTCCAATTTCCAAAAAGCGTCCATTCATTGCCAGACATCGAATACTTGCCCGAAGTTTTTTCTCAGATAACGAATTTAAAACCACATCAACTCCGCGACCATTTGTTTCGTTCATAACATGAGACTCAAAACTAGTGTTTCGAGAACTCGAAAAGTTTCGATCACTAAGTGTTGGAAATTCTCGTTTAAGAAAATCAATCTTAGCCTCAGAGCCGACTGTAATAAAGAGTTGACAGTTGAGACTCAGACACACCCGAATGGCCGCCTGACCCACAGCTCCACTCCCGCTATGTATTAACACAGTCTCTCCTTCTCTCAACTTTCCCCTCACTATCAGCGCATAATATGCTGTCGCGTACGCCACCGGTATTGTGGACGCGTCTTCCATCGACCAGTTTGGAGGTATTGACCACAAACATTGCTGATCCTCAACGACTACTGTTGTTGCGATACCTTTCGACTGAACGATTCCCATCACTCGATTGCCACTCTCGTCACGGCCACAGAATTCAAAACCGAGTACGCTATCAAACGCGTCCGTTCCCTCTTGTAAGACATCGATCGGCAGTTTACCTGATTTTATGTTTAAATTAGAAATATTTATATATTTACATATATTTTGCTGATTTCACTCGAAAATATATATACAGTATGGTCTCGATTTTGGCAACCCTTGATTTTAAGAATAGGTTTGGAATAATATAGGAATAATATAACATTACTATAGGCTTCTATACTTGTAATGTTAAATAAATATGATTTTAGCATCTGTTGATTTTGGCAACTAATTCGTTGTCATATGCGATTTTGCCAAACTGTTGTCATACTTAGGGTTGCCAACCGTCCCGATTTTCGTGGGACAGTCCCGATTTTTGCCTCCTTGTCCCGACGAGTGTTAAATCAGAACAATACAAAGTCCCGATTTATAAATCACAAATAAAAATATTTTTGTACATATGTCCCGATATGTGCCGATAAAAGTCATTTAATTAGAAAAAAAGTCCCGAATTAGAAAAGATCGAGTTGGCAACCCTAGTCATACTGTATATGGAATTTTAATTATAATTGATGTTTTCAGTTATCAAATTTTCATTCATGCATTTCATCAGTTTTATGTTAAATCAAATATATGTTTTGTAAAACCAAAGTAATTAAATTAAAAAAATATTTCAGACAGTAATCAAATGAAATAAGAATTGAGTAAAGAATGAGTGAGAATTTTTTTTCACTTATTATGGTTATATTTGAATTAACTTTAACACGCGTTTAAAGGTTAAAGAAATTTTTAAGCTTTTAAACTTTTTTCCATCACTGACTTGTATATTATTAAATACCTTTAATGTCAAAATTTTTGTTTCATTACTTTTCTATTATTAAATTATATAAATATAAAAAATTCTATTAACTTTCAGAACTACTTTATAATAATTAGTAAATATTTGCAAAATAACACAAATACATACCTGTGGCCAGCATTATGTCTCTGAAATTGAGTGATGCGTAATAAACGTTACAAAGAATTTGATGATCTTTTCTGGAGTCCGGCCAATACTTGTGCTGACTTTCATACCATTGCAAACTCGAAAGATTGCCTTTTGTGCTGATGTTTAGATGGCTGTGCTCTGCGTTCACCAATTCTTCGTTTAAATTAATAGTGCGATGTCTGAACGTTCCGATTGACTGTTTGGTTATTACGTTGTGAACCAAATCTTGTTCAACAATAGAACTCAATTCTGAATTATTTTCATCTAATTCTGTCAACCATTTTATTTTATTTTCAGTGACATTAAAAATAGATCTGATTCGATGTCCGTTCGGCTCTTTTCTCAAACAGTTAACAAAACCGATGATTCCATTCGTTTGGTTGTCATTCGAAATGAGCCAAATTTTATCTGAACTCGAGATTAACTGATTTTGCAATTTCTCTAACCATTGATCGCATTCATTGGATATATGTATAAATGAATTGAGATTTCTTTCTGATAGTGTATTAATTTTTCTCAATAAAATTGAGTTAATAGAGAGTGAATCAGATTTGATAGAAATCACAACAAAACCAGATTTTATGGCTTCGTCTATAATTTCCTGTTTACGAGACATTTGTTCTTTGATTGAATATATTTGACAAATGACTTGCTCTGAAAATGTTATCTTTTCTCTACAAAACACCAAAACAAAGCCATTATTTTTAACAACTTCTTTCAATGATATAAACATTTGCGTTAAATTTATCTTCTTTTCAAATGATTGATAAGAAATGCTTCTGTCTTTATATATAACCAAATCTATTTCATTTATTTCTGACGGTATTCTTGATCTTTCAATATCCCAGTTATATGTTTGCAAGTTATGTGTCAATTCGTGCGGCAATTGATTTAGTTTTGAATGCAATAATTTATACTCAATTATGATTTTTAGATTAATTAAATTCAATTCAAGAAACTTTGAAATAAATGGATAGTGAATCAAAAAACTTGAATTGATTTCTAAGACATTCATTTTTGAACCATAAAAATTTTCAGAGACCATATCTAAGTGTGATCTTAAATGGTATTCACTGTTAAGAGAATGATTAATAATATCGCAATCGATTGTATTTAATTTATTTTCCAGTGAAGTGTTTAATTCATTTTGGCTTAAAATTTCATTTAAAAATGTTAACAAATAGTTGTTTTCTTGTTCGCTAAACATATTATTTTTTATGTCTCCATTGTTTATAACTATTTGCTGATTAGTTTCACTTCTATTCATCTCAAACTTGTTTAATATATTAATCGCCACTTTATCGCAAATATCGATGTAATCTTTTAAATTTAATTCTATCAATGATTCTGTTTCGTAATTTGGAACAAATAGATAGCTATTCATATTAAGATTCTGTAAATGAAGTTTAATTGGAGTGACTATTGGTATCATTCTTTCATATTCTATGCCGTGCGAGACGTTAATCATAGTCTGAGTTTCGAAAACAGCATTTAAATGAATCACATCTTCAAATGTTGACAGAACTTCTTGATAGAGAACTCTTGCATCGATTCTCACGCAATCGACTCGAAGTGGTATTAATAAACATTTGCAATTTTGAGTTAAACCAGACATTTGCATAAGCGAGTCAAGAAAAGTCACCCAATTATTATTCCATTTTATTTTAGATATTATTAAATTCTGGCCGTAATTTGATTTGTATATGATTTGAAATTCTTTTCCGTAATCATAGCCTCGAAGCCTAAATTCTTTGTAAAAATCTTTTGTATCCAAAATTATATCATTCGAATCGATTGTGAATTTATTTAACATGTATTGAAATTTGAGAATTTGCTTATTTTCAGACAAATGAATAAAACCATGGCATACAATAGATTCTTTCTCGTATATTACGAAATAACCATTTTCTTTATTGATCCGAACTTCGAATCTAATTTTGCCCACTTTAGGCATAATTGTTGCTCTAATAAAGTTGACATTTTTAAACTCAACGCAAACCTTTTCAAAATCCAAATTATTTTCTTTCGCCAATAGCTTCCAAACTAGAAATAGATAGCCAGTGGCGGGAAATATGATTCTTCCATCTATACAGTGGTCGCCAATATATTTCCATTCACTATCTTTTACCTAAGAATATAAATAATTTTATAAATATATAGTGTCCAACACTTTCATAAATAATATTACATCAATAAAAATATGTTCACATATATCTGCGCTTTCGATCGGATTAAAGAAATCTGGATATTTGGTGACTAAATATTTGTTTTCGTGATTCCATTTGATTAGCGGTGATATCGAAGGCGTGCCTCTCGAAACAGGGTATTCGACGTTAGGGTAGAGTTTCTCAATTAAGGGGTTTAAGCCAAACAAATATAGCGCACCGATACTCGACAGCAACTGTTTATTGTTATCATTTTTAGCCATTAAAGAAATGACTGAAACATCTGAACCCAAATTGCTTTTAATAATTGAATGTAATCTTCTGTTGGGAGAGATTTCTATTATAATTGCGTTTTTAGGAACTTTTTTTAAAGCATCAATAAATAACACCGGTTTTGATAAAAGGTCGACAAAATAATGCGCAGAAATATATTTATCATTATTTGACTCATTCTCTAAATTTGTACAACTCATCCAATTTAATGATACTTTCTTTTTTATGGGAATAACTGTTTGAAAATAAGAAATAAGTTTTTCAGTGATTGGAGTCATTAATGGTGTGTGAAATGCAACGCCACTGCTGTTCACTTTACGCGTATAAATGCCTTCTTCGCTGAGTTGAGTGAGAAAAGGAGTGATGTTTTCCTCATTTCCTGCTATAATAACCTCGTCTTCACAGTTAAGACACGCGCCATAAACACCTTCAGGACATCGGCGTTGAGTTTCTTCCCAATTGAGTCCAATCTCTGCCATAACTCCTGACTTTACTTCTAACTCTTCGACACATATTCCACTCCAATATGATATCAAAAGTGTTTCTTCTGCTGATAGACAGCCGTCAGCGTAAGCGCAGACCAGTTCTCCGATAGAGTGGCCCACAATTCCATCCGCTTTGATGTTGAGTTCGGATAACAAGTCGACGAAAGCTATTTGTATGGCAGTGATTGTGAGGAAGGAATATAGAGGTAAGTAATTCACTGATTCATTACTCTCGAGCAATATCTTCAACAGATCGATGCCATATCTTTCAATCACTTTCGCAGAGGATTTCAGTGAATTTGCAAATATATCAATATTAATGAGCGTTTCAGCCATTGCTGGCCATTCAAAAGTCAATCCCGAAAATACAAACCAAACCTCTCTCTTCTCATCCAATACTTCATTCATCTCAACACTCGAATGCACATACTCTTCATCTCTATCTTCAATTATAGCAAATCCTCTGCAATTCATTGCCATTAAATTCGTTTTCGTTCCAAAATGAGCTGTTTTTGAGATATCATTTAAAAGCGCTAAAAATTCTTGTGTCAAATATTTTTTCGATTTATTTTTTAATGATTCAAACAAATGTTTGACTGACTCTCTATTTCTGCCACACATTACAACTAAACGCGGAATTTTATCCGCGATATTATAGTTGTGTTCTTCTGATTGCTTATCATTTCGTTTGACAATCACGTGAACATTAGAACCGCCAAAACCAAAACAATTTAATGCCACAAAATCGCCATTAAATGGAGTGTTCTTCACAATTGGTTGCAATATTCCACTAACGAGTCCATCGATTTTTGGATTAATATTATTGAAGTGCAGGTTTGCAGGAATACATTGATTTTCAAACAATAGGATCACTTTCGTGAGAGCGCACAGTCCGGACGCGCTCTCAGTGTGGCCAATGTTGGACTTCAACGCACCCACGAGTAACGGATTCTTTGCTCCTAAATGTTAACAAATTCAAAGATGTGACATAAAATGAAGGGAGAGTTTTACGTTTAAATGGAGTTATTAGCTCAGCACAGTTGTAAATGCACGTATTATTTATTTATTTAAGATTTAAAGCGACATTATTTTAAATAAAATTTTTTAAATATATCTAAAACTATATCTAAACACGATTGAACACTATTATGAGCTTATTTTAACATTATTTTTATTATTCTTGGGTTACGTAAGTGCTCACTACGTTCGCGCTTTATGTATCTTATGAATCCCTTTGTTAATAAAGAGATTTGGACAAGTTTACAGTGTATGTAAGTTCGAAACTAAATGTTTGCTCGTTAGTATTAATTTTTATTACTTTTAAAAAATCAATTATGTATTTTAAAAAGTTTAAGTAAAAAGTTTTTCATAAGTGATGCAAAAGTGACGGAACGCAATGCTTTACATCCTTATACTAAGCATATTAGTATTGTTTGATTGCATTATTTTTAGATATAGGTTTCAAATTTCAATTGTGTCTATTCTTGATTTTAACGATATACAAATGTATTAAAGTTATAAGCATTTTATTACATTTCATGTAAAAAATTAGAAATTAAATAATTAAAATTTATAAATTTTTATATACTTTTCATACCTTCACGCATGGCGTCCATAATAGCCCTCATCTCCACCACATCTCCCGCTGGAGTGCCCGTACAGTGAGCTTCGATATACTCGACCATAAGAGCATCGATTGCCGCTTCGCTATACGTGTCGAGAATGAGATCTCTTTGAGCAGCAAATGATGGATACGTTATGCCTTCTACTTTATAGCCATCAGAATTGGTTTTTGAATGAACTAAAGTGGCGTAAATGCGTTTCGCTTTGCTTTTCTTCTGCAACACAACCACAACAACCGCTTCTCCCTTAGCATAACCATCGACGGACTCATCCAAGCATTTGCTGCGGCCGTCAGCAGATATCATATTTAATTTAAAAAAACATAGTTGACTTAACGCACACAACCCGATATTAACGCCGACCACAATAGCTGTGTCGCACTCATCACATCTTAACGATACGATTGCGTCGTGAAGAGCGTTAAAACTGGACGCACACGCGGTGTCGAAACTCTTTGACGGACCGTTAAAGTTAAAGAGTATCGATAGTCGACTTTCCAAATGCTGCTCATATTGAAGAACGTTTGTAAAGTCTGAGTAAGCGTACGGTAACTCATCATAACATCGACCAACGAATGTTCCCGTTTTGGTAGCACTTAACAGATTCGGGTCTATTCCTATCGTATATATAAATATATATGTGAATAGAGATCTCGACAAAAGTATTTACGCTCATAAGTTATAAGTCATAACAACATTATATTTTATTAAATAATTGAGTTTATATCGTAATAAAATATACTTATTAATAATTATCATGATATAAAATAAAATTTAAAATGATAACTTATTATATATCATTTTAAAGGTTAATAAAGTGCGACAAAAATATCTTTTTCATTCTTTTATCGAATAGTATTAATTTTCTATATATAAAATGAACAAAAGTATTTATTACATAACATAAATATTATTATTCAGAACAACTAGAGGTCAGAATATTGGTGTCCACATTAGTAAGTGAACAATTTTTAGGGAGAATTTACTCCCTTATATAATACATATGTGGACCCTCTCCAACCCTAAAACCTCTCCAACCCATAGCATCTATGCCGACACTAATTAAAATGTGCTTAAAAGTATAAAAAAAATAAAATTAATCATTAATTTTTGTATGTATTTTAGTTCATATAAATCATTAATTTATGAAAGTTTCAATTTATATAAAATTATAGTAAATAATAAAAAAGTTAGTCGAAATACTTTTATGGTGATGTTTATATAAGAAAAATGGCAAAATGAGAATAGTGTGAGAGTGACACGAATACCTGCGTCCCAAATGGCCTCATAAGCGCATTCACACATTATTCGCATTTGCGGGTCCATTAGATTCGCCTCACTTTCACTGATGCCGAAGAAGTCGGCGTCAAAATCACTGATATCTTTGATGGTTCCTCTTCTTCGCGGTAAACCAAGAAAACCTATTATAATTATTAATGATATGTAAAAAAATGAAATAATACATGTATAATATTTTATCTTACCTGATGGCCATCTCTTATCATTATCGGTAACCATATCTGTATTGCTGTACAAATGATTAGCAAACTCTTCGATGTTATCTGATTCTGCAATTTTAATTGTATTCTATTATAATATGAATTCATTCATAAAATAATGATTGTATAAATTAGAGTTTCAAACAGTAAAGCAATTCTTGTATTGAAATACAATATATTGTTGAGTGCGGTATCAGTAATGACACTGTTATGGAGACAAACATAGATTTATTGCAATTTTAATACAAAATATTACATTTTCTGTATTATAGATTTCTCTTTGCACTCAAATTAGTTTTATGCTTAATATAAGGTAAAAATGATACCAATTATGCATAATTAGTGTTTCTTACAGAAAGTGGAATTCGATTTTTCACAATTCCA
This sequence comes from Microtritia minima, assembly GCA_034699355.1. Classification (NCBI taxonomy): domain Eukaryota; kingdom Metazoa; phylum Arthropoda; class Arachnida; order Sarcoptiformes; family Euphthiracaridae; genus Microtritia; species Microtritia minima. Next base: position 8,264 of record JAQIYA010001670.1, read on the forward strand.
ACGAAAGATTAAGGCATTTGCGAATATTAGTTGAATGACTTTAAATTGAGTATAAAGAAAGAAAGACAGAAAGAAATAGCGGAAATCTGTGTTCAAACTATGGTTCGTATATTCAGGCACTTATTTTAGTAAAAAAAAGTACATTAAAAGGCATTAAAAATTGTATAAATAGGCACTAAAATAGGCATTTATTTTTCGTAAAATTAATTAAATGTTAAATTAATTATCGATAAATAATCGATTGTCGATGTTTAAGATTATCGATTATTAGCAATGTTTTAAATTTTCTTAAACTAATTTTAGTTTATAATTTTCTAAATCTGTACACAATATTACATACTAAACAGAGTTTGTTATCCACTGACATCTCAGCCACCGCTTTAGCGGATCTATGTATACAGTCTGGATTTGCTATTACTATAGCGGCACGTATCCACTTATCCAACTATTGTCGGATTCGACCAGCATTACTGCTGGCGGAGGATACGGATCCCCTTTACGGGGACACTGGAACGATGCCATCTGCGCGCAGTAAATAGCGTTCTGACTGCAACGTTAGTCTGAGGAACAGGACTGCCAATAGATGGCAATCTTTACAGATAAACACTGTTTGTCGTATGTTTTTTAACATAGAATTTTTTGGCACTATTGGGACTCTAACCGTACATCATGTTTAACCATACATAGCATGGGTTCACCATTTTAGAGACCTCCCGAAATGGTCACAACCCGTTCACTTCAACCAATTACAGAGACTTTCAAACAATTCTGGTCACATATTTATTTGCTAACATCGAGAATAATTTATTAATTAATTTAAAGCACAAATAAAGTATAAAAATATATGTTTATTATAATTTTACAAAATAATCAGTAATATAAGACTGTTTAGAAAGTTTTAGATTTGTTAACATAATGTTTGCAATAATCTTTTAATTTGAAATATATAAATCTGTATCATTTAATTGAGATTAAAATATTTTTAAATTTAAAATACATTTAACAAAAAAGAATTGGCTAATCGTGATTAAAATAACTTTATTATTACAGTTATTTGAAATTTTTCAATAAACAGTTACTAACTTTAAATTAACTATTCTATGGAAAAGATTGTAAATTTTTTTAACAGCTCTAAGGGTTTGCCAACTCATGAGTTGCCAACTATAAGACTTGCCAACACATCTATTGTCTTATTCGAGGGATGACTACTCGTATAATTCAATTCAGAAAAATTATTATGAAAAAGAGATGTAACTGTTATATAGTTAATGGTGAGAATTGCTACAAAAATATTACACATTATGTTAGCATTACGTTATTTGATGCTCAATGAAAATGAAATGTTTTAGAGTTTGATTATTGGGTGTCATTTCATGTCAAGTTCTGTTTCGCATCACATTTGGAAACATTTTAATTGTAAAATTGTAAACATGATTATCCATACCCGGATAGCGACCCGATATTCCGCTCACAACGATGTCCTCACTCATCGACCACTTCGGCATTTTTGCGTTTCGCTTCAAATTATGACTTTCAGATTGAATTTCGTCCATAACTAGCAATTCTCTGTAATTGTATTATTACTTTAAATTTAATATATATTTTAAATAAATTCAATAAAATTAAATAATAGCATAAAAATTTCAAGTTATATATATTTTAATAATTTTAATTGTAATTTATTTCTAATTTTCAAAATTCTATTAAAGAAATTATAAACTTGTATTTGTAATCTATATATATATATAAAGATATATTACCTCCAATAGAATATTTTAGCAATAATTATAATTACTTTAAATTATGTTTAAAGCGTAATTCAATTATTATGAATATATTGAAAACTTTAATGCAAATTCTACTAAATGTTGTAACTTTTATACCAATTAACACCTGTAATAATGTACGTGTGATTAATAAATGAATCATTGAATTAACAAAAAATAAAATGTCAATTTGTCAAAATTCGCACATTTGGGTATATAATACAGTCGAAGTTTTTATTATTTTATTAAATGCAAATTTTTTAGAAAAGTCTTGATAAAAACAGACTTTTATATAATTGGGCATACAATTAAAATTTGCTAAAATTAATTTTATTATAAACAAGTGTGAGAATCCAAATGAGCTCACTTTATCATTATTTTTATTATTCGTGAGTTACTTAAGCTTATTATATTCGCGCTTTATGTATCTTATGTATCCCTTTGTTATAAAGGGGATAACTTATATTTATCAATAATTTCCCACTTTGACAACGTTAAAACACTATGTTTACAACTTTCCCTTTGTTAATAAAGGTAGATTTGGATAACTTAAAACCCTATGTAAACGTCAGTAAAATTTGACCACTTATAGTTCTTTCAACCTTTATCGGAGGGGGGCAGACGGACAGGGGGACAGCCAGCCGGTCGGACATCTCAAATCCATAGCTTGCTTTTGCCAAACACAAAGTAAGCTAAAAATCAATGCAAAACAATTTAATAATCTTATTTATTTAAAGAAATCTATAATTTTAGTTTGTATTAAATTATTTAATATATTTTCTTTAAGTTTATTTTGCCTTTTCTTAAATTCATTAACAAAAGAGTTGTCTCACAATTGCTAGAAATATATATATTCACTTAACTAACGAATAGCATCACTATCTGGCAATTTTTAATTTCCATTTGTTTATCGGATTCTAAAATTATTTCATAAACTTTTTCGTCATAAACTTCTTGAATAATTTGTTCATCAATTAAAACGTTTACAATAAAATTTATTTGTTATTCGGAAACTATTTGATAATCAAATACAAATTGTGTTTTTTTACTCTATTATTTTAAAAGATTTAATTTGCATTTTTTACACCTTTAAAAGATTAAGTTTTTGTTTCTTCGCATTTTAATTAGAAGGTGTAAGTGTAAACATTTTTATATACAATGTATATCCATAAGAATGGACCACATTTTATTGTTTTATATTCAAAACAAAATAACAAAAAGGGTCACTTCATAATAATGGAGTGAATAAAAGGATCATTTTTACGTTACGTTTTTTGGTTTTGGGAAATGATTGATAAAAATGGTACTTACACTGTGTATATAAGCTTACGTGTATTATATTTATAATAAAATATTATAGTTAAGTTATAAAATATAGTATAATTATAATGGCATCAAAATTGAATATATAATGCAGAAAACAAAACTTTTATGTTAACTTTACTAAAATTGATTGAGAATAATAAATTATAATAATGATTATTATAAGATAAGTGTTCACAGAAGAACAGTTTGTCATAAACACATTATGTTTTATGTATTTTCTATAGTTTTCACTAACTTTTAAAAGTTGTCGTATATTCTCGTAAACATATGACAACTTTTAAAAGTTTGTGAAAACTATAGAAAATACATAAAACATAATGTGTTTATGACAAACTGCTTAAAGCACTGCTAACACTAGAATAAACACTATTATAAAGTAAAATTAATATTATATTAATATTAATGCATAAATATAACAATTGGTATAAAGGTCTTTATACTATTAAAATTAATTATAATTTATAACTGTAATTTCAAAACTTTCTATAATACTAACAAAAACAAAGGTATTGGTTATCAAGATTTTATTTTATAATAAAGGGTAAACAGAAAAGTTTGAGAGAGAGAGAGAGACAGACAGACAGACAGAGAGAG
>JAQIYA010001671.1:0-11940 GCA_034699355.1 Microtritia minima
TATAATTATAAATAATGATAGCATGAAATAATTAATAATAAGCTCACAATGTTTTGCATCGTTTAAATGGTTTAAATCATTTAAATGTCCAAATCATGCAAAAATAAACATAAATATATTGTGTACACAGTAGTGAACAGCGAAACACAGTCACGTGAGTCACACGTGACTCAGCTGTCGGTGAAGTGCATTGAAGTGCATGTGAAGACCGATCACAACGATCGGCGTTTTTCTCAATCGTTTTGATTAACGAGTCCAACAAAACATAAAGATATGGTCAACGCGTCATCCATTTATGGCACAATTGTGATCGGTTTGTGTCGATTTATTTGTTAACTTTCACTCTCATGTATTGTTTTCTAACGCATACACAATAACAGACATACCAGTAGAATAAAAAATTAGTAATTGTTGGATACTGTATGAAACAAACAAATCCATTCTTTAGACATCGAGACAACACATTTTGCAATACATTTATGTATTTTCATAAATTGACTTTTCATAGTTAAGGCCAAGTATTGCTGCGACTTCACGAGATTTTCGACATTCTTTTGATAACCATTTTAATAAATATTTTTATATTTAAATATTTAATTAATTTATTTATATTAAATTGCTTATTATTTTTTTAAGTTGATGTAAACGTTAGTTTACGTAACACAACATTAGCAAAACGCAAACCTGTCTTCAGTGTTGGCGTTTGCAGTCTTCAATATTTTTCTAAAGTTTTGATATTTATTGATTGAAGTGTGGAATTATTCTATTAAAGTATTTTAAAAATGGATTTGCATTGTAAGGCATTATTTACAGTTTTAACATATTACAGATTCTAAATTATAAGCATTAAATAAAATAAATTTTAAATTAGTGAGAAATTTGAATCATGAGTAATAAGCTATAATAAAAATTATAAGAAACAGTGGCGTACATTCAAATGTTTAGGTGGCGGAAGTGGTTTTATTGGAAGCGCTATCAGCGAATCGTTGCATGACATTGGGGTGCGATCGATAGCGGTCTCGCGATCTGCAGCGCCGAACACCATATCATGGGTTAGATTTCAATTTTATTTCAATTTGATTTTATAATCTTTACTTATGAAGATTTCTGATTGATATCATACTATATTGTAATATTCAATAAAACATATTACAATCTTAATTAGAATTTTTTCTGTAATTTAAAGATCGAGTTCGTAAACATTTGAAGTTATATACTCACTGTAACTTAGATCACAACCGTTTTGACAAATTTTTTTCCATATTTTAATATTAATATTATTGAAAACATTTAAAATTTAATTTAATAAAATATTCATAAATGTGTGATAATATTTAGAATGAAGTGAGCAGCAAAGGTCTCCCCAAAACGACTAAAGCCGTTATTAACGTGGCAGGTATTTACCAATGACTGTAATTATTATTTAAAATAATAACATACCAATAGGTCAAAATGTTTTGGATCCAAGTCGTAGATGGGGTTCAGGCTTTAAACAAAACGTTTTGTCGAGTCGTATCAAAACTACAGAAACATTAGCCAAAGCTATTAAAAATATGGAAAAACGACCGGAAGTTTTTGTTACAATATCAGGTGTTGGCTATTATAAGCCGAGTTTAACTGAAGAATACACAGAGGAAAGTAAAGGCGGCGATCATGATTTTTTTGCCGAGTTATGCCAGGAATGGGAAGACGCCGCTAAATTGCCGCCTGAATTGGGTGTTAGAAACGTCATCATTCGTTCGGGAGTTGTTTTGGGAATGTTTGGCGGTATTTATAAACTCATTTGCGAAAGACAATCATTAAAAATTAAAAATTATTTGGTTTAGGAATCATAAAGAGAATGTATATTCCATTTTATGTCGGACTCGGTGGTCGCATCTCCACCGGCAAACAATATATGCCATGGATTCATATCAATGATATCGTTGGGCTCTTTATGTTTGCAATTGAAGAAAAGCATGTAAATGGAGTTTTAAATGGAGTCGCGCCTCAAATTATAACGAACTACGAATTCACAAAAGCAATGGGAAGAGCGATGTGGAGACCAACGTTAATACCAATGCCAGCGATTGCGCTCAAAATAGCATTTGGCGAAGAACGCGCCAAAATGATGCTCGAGGGTCAAAGGGTTATACCTAAAAGAACTTTGCAATTAGGCTTTCAGTATAAATATCCTGACATAAACTCTGCTTTAAAATCGATTTTTTAGTTTTAAATTAGTTAATATTTATTTATTATAGTTTGAATCCCATTTCCGTCTAAAATCCCATTTCTTGAACAAATTTTCAAATATAATATTAAAATTAGTTACTGTATATACATACAATATATTAAACTTAAAGTAACATTCTTTTTCTCCATTTACATAAACTTCAAATGCAAGTTAAGGTTATTGATAAGCAACTGTTTTGTATTGAAACACTTAATTGAACGCCAATAACCTTCAAAAATCACTTATTGTCTAATAATTACAGTGACATTAAATTATTGAATTCATGATTGATTTTTGATGCCACAAGGAATGGATGGTTTTATAATAAGTCAACATATTAATCAATATTATTCATCACCGATTAATATGTTTATTGCCAAATAGCAACTGGAAAATTATTAACGTCAGTCTGTTCTAATACATTACTGCCATTATGTGTATACGATAAACGCAGTCTCATTTTCAATGGATTCTAATAAAAAAAAAATTCTCTTATGAGAGGCTAAACATGTATAATTAATGTATAAACTTCATACCTTATTGGGATTCGTTACTTTGATTAGTTGTTGTACACTTCCCGAAGAATTAGGCGGAATAGAATTGCTCGTCGGCGGCATTAATTGAAGTTGGAATGTCTGCAATAAGTCATTCAAAGTTAATAAATAAATACTTATCTGTATAATGAAAAGACTATACCTTAGGAACAGCTGCTTGAAATAGAAAATCTTCCATAGAAAATGACGTGAAGTTTATTGCAGTCAACGATATGACTGTTGATAATGGGTTATCGATAGGCTTTTCAAAATTGAATTCAATTTTTAATCCATTCTTATCATAAGCAACAATTGAGGGAATTATATTGTTGGTCGAAGTATTATTTAAAAGGCCATCGAATAAGTTGTTCGAATTTGATTGTGACTCATTTATTGTATCAAATATTAAATTTGCGGATGACTTAATGGGCTGTGGCTCGACATGAATAGAATTCAAATCTCTATTTAGATCTCCCAAATAATCTAAAGCATTGTTAACTATTGAATTTGTGATCGAATTAGAGATTGGTTTAACTTCTTCTGCGGCTTTTGTTGTCGGTGTATCATCTAATAAACCTATTAAGTCATTATAAGCACTCTGATTGGGAAGCATATTATCAACTTTTATTTCATTGCGATTCGCAACACCAAAATGATCGCTGTTATCGCCATTAATTTCATCTTCAGTTGCCTCACCATTTTGGAGATCTGACCGTTTCTCGCTCTTTCCGGTCATTGGAGGCATCCTTTCGAGAACACTTGGCCTCAATTGATCATATTTAGAAAAGAGCGCCGCAAACTCGACAGCTCTTTGTTGCAATTCAACGCTATGGTCACAACCAAATACATCAATGATTTTCTTAACACGATTCGATGTGCGCGGAAATCTTACACTTAACTTAGACATCGCCGAAATTGTGTATTCTTTAGTCACTAATGTCATTAAATTGCTTGAAAGTATTTGTTCACACATATCAATAACGTTGTCTTCAGTGACATCTAATGGTTGATTTTGATCAGAATTGTTTGCATCAATATCTGGCACAGCATTGAGTAGGAGATCAGCGAATTCTCCCAACGACCACATCGCCACCTGAATCATTGGTTGCTTTGACTCGAGATCTCCGGTTAATTGTTTCCATAATTCTTGGACGGTATAAGTGTGCAGAGCATTCGTGTCTGATATGAGCTCAATTAGACTTCCGACCACATCATCGCGTACGTAATTCCCTGCCTTTAATTTCGAACAAAATTATTATTTGTAAGAAAATTACTTAATTAATATAATTGATACCGTAGTCAAAATTTTGATAACAGTGTCGATATGCCACTTGTGTCCGGGAGAGTGTTTCTCCGCACTTATGCATAAGTTTGATGAACAAATTGATTTAAATTCTGGGTCAGCCTTTTCTAGAAATAATATCAGCTCTTTCGACATCGTTCTTATATTATTAGAATTTATTAATGCAAAACACAACTCCATTGCCTTCTTTCTGATAGAAATATCAGGATCTTTTAGGCACTCGACTATCGTAGTGCGATGTCTTTGCACGGCGTTGTAATCGGCCTGAACTGTCTTCAGTAATGTAGTGAGCGCTACGTAACGGATATTCTTATCGGTGTTAAGCAAAAATCTGCCGAGAATATTGATTCCCAATACTCTCAATCCTCCCTCCGATTTTATTTCCATTATTGAAATCACAGTTTCATATAAAATAGCATTTCCTACATTTTTGCTACTTTCAGTGTTTGTCGCTACCTATTATCGAATAGAATAGCAAATATTTACAAAGCTAACTACAATATACGACTAATGTTTATCTTACCTGAGCGAGAATATCATTCATAGCTTCACTCGCTTCGGCATCATTTCTGCCTAATAGTCGTAATAGACGTAAAATTTTGATTTGCAGAAATGGATCGCTAACACCACACACGTCATGCTCTGGAGAATAACCGGCCATAATTAGATTTTTTAGTATCCTTACCAAATTAGGTACCATCTAAAACAAACAAAATTTTCTTTATATGTGATCCTTTATATTGTAATGAGTGTGCAAACAATACAAGCAGATAATCATTATATCTCTACCTCATTAAACTGAGAATATCATTAAATTCCGATGTGATTAGTAAGCGAAGGGACATATTTTTCAAGACAACAGAAGCGATATCGCAATTGTTAGCATAAATTAATTTGTGCATTATTTAGCTCGTGAGCATACCTTTTTGAAAAAAACTAAAGTCTCGGAGTTTTCTTCGCACATTTCAGTGATAAGAATGATACCAGTAATAAGGCAACCTTTTATGAATTTTGGCCAATTATTTATAATAATACAATTCAATTCATTAATAATAATTCATACGAACCATGGTTTTTGTCTGTAATCAAACTTCTAGCGGCGGGCAAAAACATATCCATAAGTTCTGGTACTTTTTTTACTATCCGTGCGGCGCAGAGCGCGGCCTTCTTTTTAATGTAAGCATTTGATGACTTCATAAGTCGCTCTATTTCTCCGGCGAGATCTCGACTCATTTCAGGAGAACATATGGATCCTAACGCGCAAAGTGCTAACCCAACGATAAATTGTGTTTGACTATTCAAATCACTAAAACATTTAAAATAATTAATCGTAACATTCATTAATCTTCAATAAACTTCTCTATATAATTAAAATGTTAATAATCATTTAATAATAAACTTGAACCAACTTTTTTAAAGAATTAGTTATAAGTAGATGAACGTCTTGTCTTTCATCCAACAGAAGCATAGCTCCCAGATATCCTATTCGTTTATCTGTATAGCGAGGCGATGCTATTAGTTTGAGACACTCGAGCTGTTCATCAAAATCACATAAAAATCAATTTATAAACATATCAATTTGTGCGAAATTAGAATTACTTGTCCAAAGTGTGCGGGATATCCAAGCATATGAATGTAAAGCAGTTTCGCCACATTACGACACCGCCAGACATTGTCCTCTTCGCGAAACGTGGACCTGATGTAAGCGCACTCCTTCTGAACGACGGCCCTCTCGTCGGCGGCCGTTCGCGCGGCGCGGATCTGACGAATCAGGTCTCGCAAACGCATGGGTGTCGGCATCGCTGACGTGAAACTGATAACGATTGTCATATTACATCCACTATTGTCTTACTTATCATATTTTTATCATATCATGCTATAGACTATGTGTTTACTCAGTTCTATCGATTGTTATTATTTTCGACAACAGTCTATCATTTTATTGAATTTACTATATCTTCAATTAAATATTATATCATTTGTAATGAAAGCCTCAAAACGTTTAGTTTATTAATTAAATACAAAATAGTTAAATATATATATAGTGCTTATAAATATGAAAAATAAGTTCCACTCAAAGCCCACAAACCGTTAATACAGTCTATTATTGTGCATATTTGCAACAATTATCGTGTTTCGAGTTAATGTTAGAGTTAAATGTCATCAATGAATGGCATCAAATGAGACATACCGTGAAAGTAACGCCGATTGCAAATCCATTTCATCCAAATTTAATTGATTTCGTCGTGTAATACGAGTGAGTGTTGGCGTCGATCGTAGATATTAAGCCGACGTTTAATTGATATAAATAACAATTAGTAAACACTAAAACTATATAAATATAATTAATCGTTAATAAATGTATGCCTGAGTTGTGAGTTGTAATGAACTCAACAAAATCAACAAAACTTCAACACTATTCACACGTTTGTGTCGTTTACACCCCAAACAACCATACGTTTCTCATTCTCTCTCAAACCTAAAACATACCAAACGATCCACTCTTAAAGAAGTTTCTGTTGAGAAATACTGTAAGCGATCGTCTCATATCTATTAATTACGTCATCGATATTTTCAATTCATTCACGAAAACACAATTAATGCCACATTTATCTCTAATCTATAAGTTTTGAGTTAATCTATTATTTCTCGATTAATCATATAAAGGAGTAAAATAATAGTTGATCTATAAAAAGCGCACATCAATTGTAATTAACGCAAACAAGATTTCGATCAAATGTCGCACTCTATGAATGTAAGTAAATGTAAATGTATTCATACATTTGTATTAACATTACGTTAATATTACGTTTGACGGCTTTACAGCTTTGCATGTGTGCTCAATGTGTGCCGTTTTGAAGATCGCAATCAACATTGCATTGCATTGCGTCGTGTTTTGGCGTTTCGACTGAAATGATGGCATTGAATGGCGTGAAGTGCTTGAGTGGCCAATTGGGGAGACTGTTGTGTCAGCGATGCGTTTCGGCGTTCGCTTACAGCCAACACTCGAATATATCGATTCTGAGTGAGTCCGCATCGCAATCATAGTTAGCCATTATTTCAAACTCGTGTCAATTACAGGTGGCTTAGAGTCGAGTAACGGCAATGACGAGCGCTTCCGTCCCTTGTATTTGGACGCGCAGTCGACCACACCGTTGGATCCGCGAGTGTTGGACGCTATGCTTCCGTATTTGATATCGTATTACGGAAACCCTCACTCGCGGACACACGCGTACGGATGGGAGAGCGAAGCGGCCACCGAAGTGGCGCGACAACAGGTGGCGGCCGTTATCGGCGCCGAACCCAAAGAGATCGTGTTCACGAGCGGCGCTACAGAATCGAATAATATCGCCATCAAAGGTGTGGCGAAATTTTATAGAGAAAAAAAAGATCACATCATAACCACTCAAACTGAACACAAGTGTGTTCTCGATTCGTGTCGTTATCTCGAAAACGAAGGATTTAAAGTCACTTATTTACCCGTCAAGAGCTCGGGAATTATCGACTTAAGAGATTTAGAGGAAGCAATTAATGCGCGAACGATTCTCGTGTCAGTAATGGCTGTAAACAACGAAATAGGCGTTAAACAGCCCATCAGTGAAATCGGGAGCATATGTAAAGCTAAAGAAGTGTTTTTCCATTGCGATGCCGCTCAAGCTGTCGGCAAAATACCTATAGATGTGAAGAAAATGAATATCGATTTGTTGTCAATCAGTGGACACAAAATATACGGTCCGAAAGGTATTGGCGCTCTCTTCGTCAGACGCCGACCCAGAGTTAGGATCGAAGCCATTCAAAGTGGTGGCGGACAGGAGAGGGGTCTTAGAAGTGGTACTCTTCCCACACCGCTAGTCGTCGGCATCGGTGCCGCCTGTGATGTCTCTATGAGGGAAATGAGTTACGATCACAAGCGCATAGAACAGCTGTCGAAACGTCTGGTCGACCAGATTATGGGTAATGTGGATCATGTGGTCCGGAATGGCGATGCTATTCATAGCTATCCCGGTTGTGTCAATCTGTCGTTCGCTTATGTAGAGGGAGAGAGTTTGTTAATGGCTCTCAAAGATGTTGCGCTTTCGTCAGGCAGTGCTTGCACTTCAGCCTCATTAGAGCCGTCTTACGTATTACGAGCGATCGGCTCTGATGAAGACTTAGCGCACTCATCGATTCGATTCGGAATCGGACGCTTCACTACCGAAGAAGAGGTCGACTTCACAGCTCAGCTCTGCATTACACACGTTAAGAGGTTGAGAGAAATGAGTCCGTTGTGGGAAATGGTTCAGGAGGGCATCGACATCAAGACTATCAAGTGGACGCAGCATTAAAGTTAATTACTAAATGTCATTTCATCTTTCAATCTAATTGAACTGACAATAAATTGTAAAAATTATAAAGATATTTGGTTTTAATTTAAGTCGTTTATTTTATTTTAACTTAATAAACTTATATTACATTATCTCATTTTCGTTAAAAAGTCTAATTTATCAAAATAATGGAAAACAGATCTTAAGGATACATAATGGATATCATGTGATCTTTGTGTTTCTCTGTTTCATAAAATTCAAATTTGTTGGAATTTAATAAATATAAAGTTTAAAAGAAGAATAAAATAATGAAACGATAACCAAAGGCCTAAATCTGGTCTTTACGCTAAAATACTAAAGCATGATATAAATACTCGATGATACGGATATAGCTTTAGGTTATACAAACGGTATAACAATTATTTTATACAATACAAGCTTATTGTTAATCTTAGTTTGACTTCATAGTCAATATAAAATAATAATTTTTTAAACAAAATAAGTCGGTAACTATTCTGTTGGCATAATTTATATACGAAAGTATATTTATTTTGTGTAATATTCAAGAAAAAGTATGTTTGTTGTGAAATAACTAGTCCAGACTCAATACTTTTATAAAAAAAATTTGCTTTTTTTATGAAATATCAAAATTGTATCTTTTATATATTTTTTATAAAGATTTTTACTGGATTGTGATTTTTTCTTCATTATATAGTGTATATAGTATATTATCGATGTTGAACAATGTTGAAACACTTATTTAAATTAAATTATAAATAAATTTATTTTAAAATAATTGCTAACCAATTATTGAAAACAACGAATTAATTGAATTAATCTGAAATTAGCGTTTATTAATTATTGTACATTTAGTCTGAGACAGTCAAAAGAATGTTACAGTCTATCCATCATAACTTATCTATCTATCCATAGAAAACCTCTTTATTTCAGACACAATCTATATGATATGATATTAGATTATGTTTTATCTGAAAAGGGACGTTATGGACCGTAAATACTTCATGCTATTTCTTGTTTTGACATTTTTAGCTGATTTTTACTTTTACTTTTGACTTTTGATAAGAATAAGAAAATAAAAAGTTATTAAGAGCAGTCAAAGTTTTCATAAGAATCTGTTTCAAATGCTTTTAATGTGTTAGTTTTTGTTCACAATGTATTTCTTTATCTTATTTCTTCAAATCAATCACAATCCTTAACCCTGGACTCCCCTCATTCGACTTAATAAGTCAAACAGTAATCGACAATATATCACATTTTTTGGTCATTTCTCGGCTCCTCCCGAACTGACCACTCATCCGTCCAATTTGACCACTCTATGGCGCCTTTCACTCCATACTAAACACAAATATACGCTTATACATGTATGCTACGTACTGCTACAGTATGTGAGGATATAATGGCTAGTTCTGAGTGTCTATGTGTGGACAGAAAGATAGACAGACAGATATTTTTTATACAACATTTATTAGCTGCAAATAATGTTATAATCAAAATTGTATTTAATATTTTTAGTTAATGAATAAAAGTTTTAAATGTTTAAAATTCAGGCGCAGAAACATTTTGATTACTCTTGTAGTTTAGAGAAAAGTTAATTAATAGTTTTTGTTATGCTAAACTTTTTATTCAGCTTTTGATTAATAATTAATAATTTTTATTATAGATTTGAAGCAAATTTAATTATAGCAGTAATAAATAAAATAAATGACATAATATCTGATAAAATATAATATTGCGTGATATGATTAAATTAATAATAAAAATACTGTCATTATAGCAGTAATTTCATTAATTGAATAAATTAATAATAAAAGTATAATTGAATTTTTTGAAATGGGTATGAATTAATTATTTAATAAATATTTTGTTAATTGAAATTACTATAATTAAATCCTAAAATACAAATTTAGGTTAATTCAATTTAATTTAAGTCAGATTTAAGTCAGACTTTATCAGACGGAGAGAAAGCCAAGTGACGGCCAAAGTTTTACCAATTTTGGCTGTCTTTTTTTACACTAACGATGCCTTAAATGTTTAAGTTAAAACTAGTATCAATTACTTTAAGTTTTATGCTGTAGATTACAATATTGCAAAGTTTTGAGGAATACTTCAAAATTTAAAACATAAAATATTTTTCATCTTACTTTATCATAACATAAAATTTTACTCAATAAATTGGTCATTCTTGTTAAATGATTTTGTTTTTTACAAAAACAAACTATAATAGATTTGTCCGTCTGTCCTCTCGATAAAGGAAAGGAACCATATATGGGTTCAATTTAATGCCATTTAAATATAGTTTTAAGTTGTCAAAGAAGAGTTATAAGTTGGACATTAGAGACTAATATGCTATTTTAGGCTGTTTAGCTTAGATAAATGTAAAGTATTGTTGAAATGAATTATTTGAAAATTTTTAAAAAGAATTGTTAACATTAATTACAATAATGAAAGTTAATCTTTTCATACATAAACATACATAAAGCGCGAACGTAATGAGTGCTTAAGTAACACAAGAAGACTAAATATAATGTAAAACTCAGCTCATTTGGATGATCATTATTGTATTCTACAATACATTTATAAATCATTTGTAAAAACAAAACTATTAAAAGTTATCATTGAACAGCAAAACGTCGCATAAAATGGGCGCTAACATAATTCACTAAGATTTATAATCTATGCTTAAAATAATATTATTAATTTTAATATCAGCTCATAATAATTGACAATCATGTTTATGTACATTTTTAATAAATGATTGGCAATTCAATATTTACATCTTTACATAATGTATTATTGACTTTAGATATCGAAAAATTGACTTAAAGCTGACGAAAAACATTGCAAACCGCACAACGACTGGCTTCGCTCGTCACTAGTCGTAAGCAATGTTGAGTAACATAGTCTGTCCGTTGAAACGTTTAAATCTAAAATCGATACCATTCTGGCTGCAGATACTAAATCAATAGCATTGCAACGCGTGTGTAATCGCAACGTTGAGAAAAGACGTATTCTGTTATTAATATTACATAATGTTACTCAGTATAGCATTCATTTTGTAGTTTGGCTCCATTTTTCAACTTATAATTGCTGTCAAAAAATATAAAGCGATTTTTCATTTGATTAACTTTAAATAGAATAATGTTTTTAAAAATTAAAGTAAATTTTTTATTTTAAAATTCCTTCATTTTGTTTCGTTGAATTATTTTTTAAAAATTGTTTAAATAATATTTTGATATAAAAATAGTTAACCTAATGTTTAGTTTATTACAATTTTCAATGTAAAACTAGAAACTTAAAAAGTGCCTCCAATGGAATGCTGAGGTGTCGACCGAATACCAATTTTACCAATTTTTGCAATTCAATTCTATCAAATCTTGAAAAGTGAAATAAAAGTTCTTTATTTAATTATCTATCTATCTATCTATCTATATAATATCCAAAAGTCTGTCCATACCTCTATAAACTCGGAACTGGCCAGACGTGCCCCCACATGGCATATATATTCTTGACCATCATGGTCTGAAAGGTGCCATAGAGGGGTCGAAGTGGTCGGGGGAGTGGCCAGTT
>JAQIYA010001672.1:0-11938 GCA_034699355.1 Microtritia minima
ATTTATATTTTACAAATTATTATTCGAAAAATTCATTAATTATAATATAAAAGAAATTATAAATTTTTCTTACTTTTTTTAAATTTTCGTTTCGGTTTCGCTTACAATATGTTAGTAATATTCACTTGAGCTTCAATACGTTAGTCATTAAATGATTGCAAACTTTTTTAAATGACTAAGTTTGCAACAACTTTTGGCATTTGGGAGATAGAGATAATTGTTTTGCGATCATATTTTGTTTATATAAAATTGAATATTGTTTATTATTTCTTAAATAATATAGCTTCACCTCAGAAATCAGTCTCTAGAAACGTCTCTCTATGATCATTGAATGTGACATTAATCGTCGTTAATTAAAAAAAAGTAAGAAAAACTTGTAATGTATTCAAAAAACGAACTAACACTACAAATAAAAGAAAAGAAATTACCCGTAAGTTCTTTTAGATAAGACGGTTCGGTGTATAAGACGAAGCATAGAAAATTGTTACGCTTGCCGTATATGTTACTTACGAACATATTCATGGTATTCTAGACTCGCTGTGATCACACGTGCATTGCTTTAATTATCATTTATTCAAATTATTTTAATTGTGATAAAAATGCTAAAAAATTTGCAAATCATATCCGAATCTTAAGAAACTTGAAATTATTGAATATTTTATATTGTATAACGAATATTTTTAGAAAATTTCACTGATTTATTAGAGAATTTCAACATTGAATCTGATGAAGATTTTGATGGATTTGATTCAAATATGAAAATTACTAACATTTCTTGATTTGTATATTTTTAACAAAAAATAAAATTTTCGTTGTATAAAGCGGTATCGTGTATAAGACAAAATTAATTATTTTTCCAAAAAGTTAACTTATTTCATTATTTCATTAGATAAGATCGTCTTATCTAATGAAAAACTTACGGGTAATTTAAAAATTCTAAATAATAATTTAGTAAATTTACTAAATTATAATTTACTGTAAATATTTCTCAATAATTTAATATTATTTTGATGCCGTGTTTATGAAATATTTGTCAAAGTCTATTGTAGATAAAAAGAAGCTATAAAAACGATAGATTTCAAATGCAAATTTTGATTATTCAATTGCTTACATCTATAAGAAGAACATCTCATTTTTGATCGACCAAATTATGAAGAGTTGGCTGAATTGACTTTATATATGACTTGATATGAAGTGATATAATATCACTCACGTTCAATATAAATACGGCATAGAGTTTACATATTTTTATACATTAATAACATGCGGCCTATACATGAAACTGTTTTTAGAATGTCTAATCTATAAGAATTAAAGTTATGCCTCTATTCGTGTTTTTAGAGTATTTAAATTACTTACTATTTAAAATAAATATGATTGCCGTGAAAGTTGTTTAATAACTTTTAAAATGCTGAAACTGTCTGATTCGGATGAAAATAAAACAAATCAATGTAAAAATATTAAACCAAAAGTTCTCAAATTAATGTCATTAACACATTAAATCAATCAATTAAATAAATTAATTAAATTAAAAAGTGATAAAATTGTTTTTTTTCAACTGGAAGAGTAAAAAAAAAGGAAATTATGTGATGTTTGGAAATCAATTGAAAGAATGCTTTTTGAAAAATAACAAAAAATTTGATTTTTGTGTGTCAAATGCAAAAATATGAAACACTTCCAAAAACAATTCTAAAAACATTATTTAACATTAATGTTAATTTTCGTAAAGGATCTTTAAAAATCCAACCGATTTCATGCTCTACTATGGCCTAACATTTAGCCATAAATAAAAATTATATATTCACAAAAATTGATCAATAAAGTGAAACAAGTTGTTTGGAAGTAATTGTATAACTTTTAATTAATATATGCAATTTTGTGTTAATTACAAACGAACATAATTTCTAAGTTGAATCTGAAAACTATTTTGTTTTAACAATACAAACGTGAACATGATTTCGACTATACTGTATATAAAATAAATTTATTTAATAAAGAGTTGTAAATGAATTCGCTTGAAAATGATGTCAATCTGGAGACTCGATGCTGACATGAGGTATGATCGGCTTTTTGGGCTGACGTGTGATCACTTTATTTGAACGCGATGTGTTGATCATACCTGTTTGGCGATCGCTTTGCTGTAGGGATGCGGTGATATTGCTGTTGAAATGTAAATTGTATGATATATTGCCATATTCTCGTAGACATGGACAAACTGATAACAGAAACGAACAAAAGTCTTTACGCATACCAAACCACCCTAAATGGCATCAATTAAAACTTCGTCAATACATTTGCAATTATCATTTATAAGAATACGTACATAAATTTCCACCTTTATTACCAAATGAAAGGCATAGAAGTATAGCAAAAGTAAAGTAAAGTGGAATACAAGTAGAAAAGTAATCCATGTCTGATGGCGTTTGAGAATTTTGAGAATCGAGTTTATTGGATAATAAAACTAAAAACACGAGTAATGGCAACACAATAAGTGAGTACGAAATGGCTGAGTGAAGGCTAGCTCTTCGCTGTTCAATCGCCACTTCTGGTGTACGCAATAGTATTGCTGCGAATATAAGGGAGTAGAGGACGCCAATGATGGCCAAACACATTAAGATCCAAAAAGGCACGAACACCACGACCCACGACCACGTTATGAATTTGTCCATTCGGAGGGCGATGAATATGAACTGCAAGATATTGACCGAACAGAAGAGCTCCATCTCGAAGCCCCGGTCATTCTTCAGCGCCCAAATGCAGACCGCGATCGACAGCAGAGATATGAATATCAATGGGATGAACGCCAGTATCCAGAAATGTCGACCCGATTCGAGTTTATCACAAACTAATAGTTCGAACATAAGTAGCAATAGTTGTAACGACAAACTAATTAACATCGACTTGAAGTGAATGTAAGAGCTGTCGGAGAGTCTATAATCGGGATTTCGGGCCCAAACCATAGTGCCGACCACTGCGCCCATTATGACCAAACATTTCCATAACCATAACGGTATGAACACATACCACCACGACATGAGCAAAGTGTGGTCCAAACGGAGCGCGAAGAGTATGGTGAACACGAGCAGACATGTGTAAACTAGAAATTTGCTACAAATCACACCATTATTACCCTTAATTATTACTCAATCAGTGAATCATTCAATCAATGCTATCCCAAACTACAAACCTTGAGTTGAAATCTTGAAACAGTCGCTGAAAATTCATGATCAAGTGTTTGACGTTAACTCATTTACGCGTTCATTCATTAAATATAAAATGCATCACTAAAACAATAAAACAGTAAAACAATTATCATCTCATGTGTGGCATCGCGTTATCACTTGTATAGCAATCACTCAATTAGGAAAATGTATGCATATCTGCCAAACGAGTGGATTATTAATTAGGAAAAAGTTTGTTAATTAATGCAAACAATTGGTGACACACATGAACAGCGATCGCATCATAAGAACCGTGATATGTGTGGCCACAGATGGCGCTATCGATGGCATCGCAGGTCACAGTGAGGCCATTAGTGGTGGCAATAGAGAGGCGAATGTGAGGCGAACAGTGATGTTGAGAGTTGTGATGAGGTATCGCTTCGAGAGTGCGATCGATGTCTATGAGTTGCTATCATTTAATTGTATGCCAACTTTCGTTTCGTTTTCAATGTTTCAACTATTTTAAAATTGATTGGTTTTTAGTTAATAACTGCCATTTTCGTCGCCTCTATAAAAAGGTATGATTGAGATAATGATCGAATGGTGTGCTCATTGAGTTTGTCTCCAAAGGGTGGCCACCAATCGGAAGCACAACTGAACGCCGAATCGAAAATCGAGAGCCAAGAGAAGAGTGTGTCGAATAGCGATCGCAACGATAGCAGTACGAGTCCGTTCGCGCGCAGGGCTTTGCCTCCACTTCCCAATAGAGATGACTACATCGATGGCCACATCGACCGCCACATCGACGGCCGCATCGATGAGCACATCCAACACCTCCGCAGTGATGATCATCTCGCAGACCATTACGCAGACCAGAGACAGAAATGTTTAGATTATGCCGCAAGCATTGAACGCGTCAAAGATGTGAGTTTGGCTGTGCTTCGCATGACTGGCTAGTGATTAACGCGATACCCATCTAAATGAGCGCTTAATTGTAGTTTTATTGTTAACTGCTTATGTCGAAAGGGGTGTAAATATGGCGTTAATTAAGTTCAATCATAAAGTTGTCACCGCTTGAGTTGATTTAAGGTTTGAAATGCTATTCGCATGGATTAGCAATAATTATTATAATATCTCTGCAAACATCATAAGCAGTCCAGCGCTCAATCTCTTCCCATATCACGCCTTTTTATTTAAAACTTTCTTAAACCAATTTTATAATTGCTTCACACTTTAACTTCTTGAAAAGAATTAGACTCTGTCTGAGTTCATCATCTTTAACCAAATTATTCTTTCAGCTAAACGCTGATTCCAAACCAAACATTAAATACGAAATAATTACTAAATTATAATTTGCTTATTTAGTTTTTTTTACAAATAATAAATGTAATAAATAATTTCTTTTCGAATTCTTTTCATATATTTAGTTTGTCAATTAATAATTCTAATGCTCATAGTTTTTACACATTGAAAGTTGTTTGTTTAAATAATAAAATTTAAATATAAGTTATTTATAGCAACAAACCAACATTCAATAAACTCTTACAGCTTACCAAATGTATGTGTAAATATCAAAGTACTTGTGTTATATAAATTGGTTTTACAGTATGAACAGCACAAACGCTAAGTTCATTATACATATGCTTATATAATTTTAAAATTAAAATAACTCAATATTTAGTGATTTGCGTTTTTGGTAAATTCAAATATTAATTACAGCATTTAAAATCGACAAAACAATATAAACAAATCAAAAAGAAGCCATTAATTAAGTTTCTCCTTAATATCTCTATTATGATAATCATTTGCATTTACAGAATTTTAATGCTTAAAATGCATCGGTTTTATTAATGAATATTTTTATGTTTACCCAAAGAGTACTTACAATTTTACTCATAAGTTTTTCGCTATTTGTCATTCTCTAAATTTTTCTTATGTTATCAATATATCATCGCTAAAATTTATTTCCCATTTTTCTACTGATTTGCCTTTTTCGCTGACATTTTATAAATTAATGATTTACATAATATTAAAATTAGGTTATTCACAGTTTGCAACAGAAAAGTAATCTCTTAGACAGAAATCTCTAAGAATTTTGATATTGAGTTTCTATTTATAGACTTATGCTAATTACAAGTCAGTAATGTTAATGTTGTTTTCAACAGTATTGAGTATAGTTTGAATATTTCTAGAAATTTTATATCAATGAGAAAGAATCTAAAAATTGAGAAACTTTCTCAGAAATTATAGAAATTTTATACGTTATTGTTGACGCGAATCGCTTACAGTTGTTTTTATTAAAATATTTTACATTGTATTTCCATCACATGAAATGGTTGACTGATAATAATTTTCTTAAATATGCAAGTTTTTGTGGCATTCCTGTTAAAATACTAGTTTGAGATTTTTAAGGATTAATCAAATAATAAATTTTGTCGGAATGCCATTACAGAAATAATAAAGTAATATTTAAAAGAAATTTCTTTAAAATTTACGAGAAAGTTTTGTTTGTCAAATGAATTCCATTAAAATTTTTGCCATTACTGAAAGTTTCTGGAAATATTTAAGAGAAATTTCTAGAAAGTTTCTCAATAGAGAAATTACTCAAACTATAGCAATGAATAGTCTAAATCTAAATTTCTAAAATATTTAAATTTTAATAAAATTGGAATTTTAAAATTTAGTGCGGATGGTATTGGGGACCAATCAGTGGAGAAATGGCTGAAAAACTACTTTCTAACGAACCCGACGGCTCATTCATTGTAAGGGACAGTTCGGACGAACATTATATATTTAGCTTAACATTCAAATTGGACGGTTTGGTGCGTCACGTGAGGATTGAACACGACCAGGGTTTGCATTGAACGCCACTATCGTTCACACTTAACATTCAGCTTTACTTTTGTTTATAATTCAGGCAATTTCAGTTTCGGATCTTTACAAAAATTTCGAAGTAACACAATCGTTGACTTTATCGAAAATGCTGTTCAACACTCGAGAAGTGGTCGTTTTTTATTTTTCTTGCATCGAATCCCGGTCATGGGTCCGATGCGCGTTCAACTTCTCCATCCAGTCTCCAGATTTAAACAAATCCAGTCTTTACAGCACGTGTGTCGGTGAGATCAGAAACAGTGACTTTAAGGCAGAAATTAGAGCTTAATTGTGTAAAATTGTTTAGATTTGTAATACTAAAGCACGTGCGACGCGATCTCATCGATGAGCTGCCATTGCCTCAAATGCTTAAGTCGTATTTAAATACTCCATATTATTATTCTGAAGAGTTGGCTGTTATGACAAAAAACGAAGACATCAATCAGAGTGTGCCCTTTAATGCCAGTCAATAAAACATTAAATCGCTTTATTAATTTCATTTTACAATTAGATATAATGTACAGTATTTAAAACGAGTGATTATTCCATTAAAATATAATTTAAATGTTATTTGTATTTATATTATTATTCACTATCGCTCCATTGGTCGGCATAAAACCGATGTAACTTTCGATTGTTATCTTCAAATTGAATGTTTGGAGTCCACGCGCATAACCTTTGTTGGCCACCGCTATATAAAAGCAAAACTCCATTATCTATACCCGTAACACAATTCGGTCCCTTAATTCGAAACATTTGCTCCTCAGATGGCATAATGATTTGTGTCCTCATTCCTGTTGAAATATTATGAACAATAATATCGTTTCCAAGCGGTCGTTCTTCGTTTGGACTAAATATAAAATCATTCGTTACAAAGATTTGACAACTAATGTGACAATTTTTATCATTTTGTTTGTTTTTCTTTGACTTGACTTCAGGACATTCGAATTTTATATTCGAATTTTTAAGATCACAGTTTACAAAATGCCATAAATTAAGTTTAGATGATATTCCATGACATGTCAATACTGACATTTTGTCTTTACTAAATGTTAGACATGTAATTGGTTCGCATGATGTACTTCTTATGATGCGAACACTTCTTTTTGGTCTCCTAATGTCATAAATATGCAACAATCCTGAAGAATCACCAGCTATGAGGCAATCGCTATCGAAAGGTGCCCATGAAATGCGCGTTACATTGTGTTTAGAGGTGTTTGTATTTGAATTTGTAGTTATTTGTTGAACGAAACTACCAGTTCTTATATCGATAATCCTTACGGCAGACAAAGAACAGGCCGCTTGAATATAAATTAATAAAATAAAATATATAAAAGATAAATCTAAACTAAACTATATTATTTTTGAAAAGAAATAAAACTAAATTATCTTTTATTAATAAATATAAAAATATATAAAAGATAATTTAGTTTAATTTCAATAATTATATACCGGCAATATATGAGGGAGAATTTGCATTCCAATCACTCCAGAATAGTTTGCAATTCGAAAATTTAAAGCAATCAATTGCTTGCATTAAATTATTTGTGTCGAAGAGAGTTACGGAATCATTACTTGTCAAACTAAACATCCCTGTGTCTGTTGGATACCTAATTGTAACCATTTAACGATTTAATTTCATATTGATATAGATATTATAACAACTTCTGATAATTATACACTCAAAATAATCAGTACTTTAATAAATTATATAAGTTTTCATAAAATACTTTTTGATTACAAGAAATTTTGAATTATAAAATAATTAAATGAAGATTTCGTAAATATAAGACTGAAAAGACTGAATGTCATGACATTATGCATACCACTGACACTTATTCACAGTCGAGACAAACTTTTGATTGCTCAACAAATTGATTTGTCCGGTGTTGGCGTTTGTGATCTCGTTTATCGAGAAATATCCATCATTAAAGCCCGACAACAAACTATTGCCAAATCAAGTAAATAGGATTAATTAGAAAATTAATTAATATAATAATTAATAATTAATAATAATTAATAATTAGTTACAATTTATTTTCAGACGAATCGATGTCCATATAAGTGATGGTCGAATCAAATGTGTGCACACTTTGACACCGATATGAATGACTTTCAATCACTGTTGCCATCATTTCTCGTTGTAGTGATCTCTTGTCAAACAATTCTCGCTTTAATATTAAGTCTGATAAACTCATTTCAACAATACTGTCATTTCACGCAATTAATTCAATTATGAAATACAAACGATAACACATTTGATGCGATCGCTCACTGTATTGACAGCTAAATATTTGAAAGCTTAAGACACGTGATTTGTTGTGTGATTACGTCATGTTTACTGTAAGTTACAGTGCAGTTATGTTATAGACTGCAACATACAGTCAGTAACATAAATCGCCACTTTATTACTAAATAAAACTTTGAGCTTAATTTTAAAAAAATAAATCGACATTGTTTTGATAATAATTTGTTAGATTCAACTATAAACAAAGTGTTATTAATCAGTTAATCAGTTATTAATTGCATTTTTGCTTAGTGTTGTTTCATTTAATTTTTAATTGATAAATCTTATAATACATGTATCAGATTAGTTGAATACACAGTTGTGTTCGCTTCGATGACTGCTTTCAAACTCTTTCCCATTATTTTTTCCACCAATATTTTGAAGTTTAAAATTTAATCTTATCTTTAATGAATGATTATCTGAAGACTGGCAAAAATATTGCACAAATGTGACATTTCTAACTTATAAAGTTTTAAAATGATTTATGTATGATTTATTTTATGTACAAGCTATGTATATAAGATATATAGACGAATATTGTAGTTGCAGTTTCAATTATATTCATTTACATATTATTTATGCTGAGTTAAGCTACGTTTATATGCCTAAAATTCATTACTATGGATAATTTATTTTCAAATATCAATAATGAGACTCATCTCAAGACAAATACATACTGTAAACAAATTTATTTTAGTGTTTTCAAAATCTTTATTTCATCAATAGTTTTATTCAAACTATTCAATATTTCGTATTAAAAATATACTTAAGTTAGTTTCGCAGATATACATGTATTTTTATCTTTAATGCCAACAAAATAAACTTTAGTAAAACCAGTTCGTATTAATTTTTAAATCAATATTTTTGGCAAAAGTATTAAAAATTAAATATGAATTTAGAGCTGAAGGCTGTCTAGTAATTAAATGTGTTTTACACGTAAAACAAACTTTTACATAATATCAGTGATACCAAAATAAGTTGTTATTGGTCTGACAAGTCGAAGGGCACGCGCGTGCAGTTGCGTATCATTTCGACATAATATGCGCAAACTTTGTCACACAAACTCTATATATCTATACATATATTTGTTAAATAAACACATATTCGCCAAATACACACATTTTCGCTTTTGATAGCACTGAAGATGAGTTCGGAGAGCATATTCACTGGCGTTGAACAGTGTTTGGATAAATATATAGACGAACACGACTTAAAGCACGTCAAGACTGTTCTCTTCGGCAAACAATTGCAGTAAGTTTTGATAATTCATGTTTCAAATGATTACACGATTAAGTTCATCAAATACTGTTATGATCAGAAAGCTTGTCGTACCGAATTCGGCATTAGATGTGGCGAACGACAAGGATTTCGAGTTACAGGCGTACGTGTTTAACGCCGAAAGCGAAGAACTGAGAAAAGCGCGTGTCGTCAGAGTTGGTGTCATTCAAAACCAAATAGTTTTGCCCACAAGTGCTCCGTTGGCCGACCAGAGGAGTGCCATTCATAAAAGAGTGGCCGACATTATCGCGGTCGCGGCTAATTGTGGCGTTAATATAATTTGTCTGCAGGAGGCGTGGAGTGAGTAATGCTGTTTGGCTTTAATCATATTTAAGTGACGATAATTTTTTAATGCATTCATTTATGCAAAAACTTATATAAGCCTTAAAACCTAATATACACTTTATACTTATAATCATGATATATTTATGAATTAAGAATTATAGCCAACTATAAATTTTTATAGTTTTCAGACATTTTTTCGAATAATTAAAGCAGAAAAATGGTGTTATATTTTATATAAGACACTAATAGATTTAATTTACTTGAAAGCGATGCCGTTTGGATTTTGCACGCGCGAGAAACTTCCATGGGTTGAGTTGGCCGAGAGTGCCGAATGGGGAGTCACCACTACTTTTTTGCAAGAGGTATTTGACTTCATATAACTTTGCTTTTTTTAATTTAATCATTTAATAATGACATTTTAAATCAAAGTTAGCTCGAATTAACGATATGGTTATTATTTCACCGATTCTTGAAAGAGATGAGACACACGGAGATGTGTTGTGGAACACAGCTGTTATTATATCAAATACGGGTAAAGTGATGGGGAAGACGAGGAAGAATCACATTCCAAGAGTTGGAGATTTTAATGAGGTTTGCCTCAATCAATATTGATTCGAATAAGACTCTAATCATTTGAACATTACAGTCAACTTATTATATGGAAAGCACTTTAGGCCATCAAGTGTTTGACACGAAATTTGGCAAAATCGCTGTCAATATCTGTTATGGACGACATCATCCACTAAATTGGCTCATGTATGGTATTAATGGAGCAGAAATTGTTTTTAATCCATCGGCGACTGTCGGACAACTAAGTGAGCCGTTATGGCCAATAGAGGCGAGAAACGCAGCGATTTCTAACAATTACTTCACGTGCGCTATCAATCGTGTCGGAACTGTAATACACTGCCTATAACTCTGTAATTTTTCAAAAGTAATTTTCTACTATTTTCGCATAATTAGGAGACATTTCCGAATGAATTTACGTCCGCCGATGGAAAGCCGGCGCACAAAGATTTCGGACATTTTTTTGGCTCCAGTTATATCACAGCTCCCGATGGCTCTCGTACTCCAGGATTATCGCGTATTAAAGACGGGCTTTTAATTGCGGAAATGGATTTAAATTTGTGCCGACAAGTTAAAGATCACTGGGGTTTCAGAGTAACGAATACTACATTTTAATTATTTATTGTTAAAACAGTTTCCAATTAACTCTGATATTCTTTAAATACACAGAAATGAATAAATTGTTACTAATGATTGAAATCGTTTTACAGATGACACAGCGATTGGATATGTATGCTTCAGAACTGGCAAAAGCAGTTCGACCTGATTATCAGCAAAATATTATTCAAGAAAAATAAATTTATTACAATTTGTTGTCAAATTATTTCACTATAAATTAATTACATAATTACTAATTGGACGGATTTTTATTTGTTATATTAATAGTTGTAATAGAATTTATTTAATATAGTTTATATGGTATATAAACTTAAACTTTTAATTTTAATATATATATTTAATTTTAATATATATATTTAATTTATATAGTTTTAATATATGACTTGGCTTTATTTAAATTTCATAAAGAACTTTCAGTACTTGTCAATAATTTATTATCTCTTTGATCATTAACTTCACCAATAGATCAATATATTTTAACCACTTGTGGTTTACTTAAATGAAATTTGAAATTTAATTATTTTAAAGGCATTCAAAATTAACAAGAATTAAATATTCAAATCAATAAAAGCTATTTAATGAAACAATTATAATAAATATTTGAAATATTTAGTCAAGAAATTTTTATATCATTCATTCAAATACAAAGTGTTTCAGGATTTAAATAATCGACTTTAAATTCTTCTGACTGTATTCGGAAGACGGGGACGAATCTGTTGGGCTTCCGGACTGACTGTTAGTTTTTGATGCACTCTTTGATCCTGTTTTGGATCCGCTCGACTCTTTGATGGCGAGTCAGAAAGGGATCCCACTTTTCTTCCTGTCTTACTTCCACTTTTCGATCCTGTAATTGAACCAATTTTTGAGCCCG